>JAPDRO010000006.1:0-129894 GCA_030247885.1 Taxawa tesnikishii (nom. ined.)
AACCCTAACCCTAACCCTAACCCTAACCCTAACCTAACCCTAACCCTAACCCTAACCCTAACCCTAACCCACTCACTGCTCACTCACTCACTCACTCACTCACTCACTCTTATTCTTACTCATTCTTACTCTCACTCACTCACTCTCTTTTCAATGTTTTTTCTCTTTCTACTTTATTTCTTTCTTTCTATTTTATCTCTCTACTTCTTTTATTCTTCTTATATCTTATTACTCTACTACTTTATTACTTTACTACTCTATTACTCTACTATTCTATTACTCTACTATTTTATTACTCTATTATTTTATTACTTTACTACTTTACTACTTTATTATTTTATTACTTTATTACTATATTTTTATTACTTTCTTATTCTTTTTAAATATTACTTTAACTCTACTAATTTATTATTCCATTCTTATATTACTATATCTCTATTACTTTACTCCTTATCTTTTACTATAAATCTCTTATTTTAACTTTTTTCTTTTATTTCTTTTCTTTCTTTTATTTTATCTCTTCTTATTTTCCTATTTTTTACTTTTATTCTATTTCTATATTATTATATCCCTATTACTTAAACTTTCTTTCTTTATTCCTTCCTTATTATAACTCTTATTTTCTAACTTACTTATTTTATTCCTTCTCTTTTTATTACCTTTTCTTTTTATTATCTTCTCTTTTCTTTTATATTATCCTCCCTTACTTTACTTTCCTTTTTACTTTTTTTCTCTTATTCTTAACTAATCTCCTTTTTCTTTTTATATTCCACTATTTTACTTTAATTTCTTTTACTTTACTATTAAATCTATTAGTTTTTCTTTTTCTTTCTTTTATCTTTTTTATCTTAAGAGATATATCTTTTTCTCTTTAAAATATTATACTTGTTATAGAGAGAAATATTACCTTTTTTTTTTTGAAAATCCTATATAGAGAAATATTGTTCCTTTCTTTAAAACTTAGCTTTTCTATGATTATCGTCTTCTTCATTTATATACTTACTTTTTACCCTTATTTATCTAAACCCTAACTCTTAGTTCTATATTATCCTATATAATCCCTAAGGTTTAAGAAGAACTTTATTATACTTTAGGATTCTTTCTTAACTTCTTTATAACTTAGCTTAAGTCTATTTAACTAAGTTACTTTCCTTATCTATTAGACTTCTTCTTAACTACTCTAACTAACTTATTATTAGGCGTTTACTTTTTGTTAGGACTCTTTCTTGCTTGTCGGAGCTAGTAAGGACCTAACGTATTTACCTCTTAAGCTATTATCTATTTTTTTCCTTCGCTACTTCTTCTGTTTTTTCCTTCACTACTTCTTCTGTTTTTTCCTTCACTACTTCTTCTGTTTTTTCCTTCACTACTTCTTCTGTTTTTTCTTATAGGTCGTTGCTATTAGTTGTCTCTGACCTCGCTATCTTAGAACGACAATAAAGCCTTTGCCGCTACTCTGACTCCCTGTACCGCCATTCCGCCTCCAAATCTTGTCTCCTCTCCCAACCAGTCAAAGAAATCCTCCACCCCGGCGAATCTGCGCCGGAAGTGGTCCTCTAGCCATCTGGCTCCTCCGGCGCTCACGAATATCCCGTAACAGAGCGGCAGGACCACGTCTCCGTGCTCACACGCTTCTTCCTTACTGGTCTTGCTGAGCTCAGCCCTTTGGCAGATGGACTGAGGGTTTAGGCACCAGAAGCAGCTCGTGTACGGACGCAACCACTTTCGTCCGCGTGTCTCGTGCCGCTGCCGTACTCGACTGCGCTCGTGAAACACCTCATGCCGCCGGGCACACTTGGAGAACTCGTGCTTCCATTCCTCGTCCATCGCACGGCAGAGCAAGCATGTCCCGCGCACGCTGGCCAGGTCCAGACGGTAGTTGACAAGTTCGGAGTGAGCCTGCAGCCGCTCTTGCTGGATGAGATCGAGTCCGGTGTGGGCGGTCTGCCGTCTTGTCGCGTCCGAGGCTGCGATTGGATCCTCGTGAGCCGCTTTGCAGACGTCGCAAGCCACGTCTTCCGGCATGCACCACCTTCGGTGCTGAGCGAGATCGAGGTGTTCGCTCAGCGAAGTTCGGAAACATTGCTCGCCTCGTAAGTACTTGTGCACGGCCTGCTTGTCCCGTCGCTTGCGAAGTGACACGTCGTCCCTGCAGCTGCCCGTCTGCTCCGAACCGACGTCGACGTCGTCTTCGAGCTGTGCCTGCCACGTCGCCGGCAGGAGAACCATCGAGTACGCCTCCATCCCGTCGCGGCCGGCCCGACCCGACTCCTGCGCGAAGGTGACCAACGAGTCCGGCTCCCCTACGTTCATGACCAGACGTACATGAGCGTGGTCGAAGCCTTCGGCAAGAGCGGTCGTGGCAACGAGATACGGGCGGTCGGAGGTATGGATCCAGCGATCAACGATGAGCTTCTTCTGTTCCGGCGTTCCGCTCTTTGCGGTGTATGCAGCACAACCAAGCAGTTGGCACAGGCTGTCCGCGTCCTCACACGTTCGGACGTATAGGACGATCTTGTCACGGGAATGATCGAACAGGTCGGAGTCGCGCCACGCGTCTTGCGCTTCGACCGCACTCTGCTCCAGAAGGCTGCCTTTGCGAGGGTCTGCCCTGCGGACCATGTAGAATATGTTGGGTCGGTTGCTCGATGCTCTGATGGTTGTCGGACGGTAGAGGTAGTTGCGCTCCTCAAACTCCTCTTTCATGGACGGAGGCAGTGTGGCTGTCAGGTAGACAAACTGCGTCCTGAGATTGCGGACCGCAGTAAGGTCGACGATGCTCGATCGGTAGTCAACGGCAGTCACCGTCAGGTGGCATTCGTCGATCACGATTCGATCGAGTTTCTGCTGGACGATCAGGCTTCGTGCGTATTTCGTGAAGTGTGTTGTGGCCGCAGCCTCAACGCTGACGATTATCAGCGATGCTTCTCGACTTTCTCCCGGCAACCATTCGAGGTGAGCGATGTTCAGTTCCCGTATCCGCCGAAGCAGGTCTGCCCGAAGGGATACGAGCGGCACGATGAGGATGGTGATCCCGGCATCAGGCAGCGTACACGGCAACATGAAGGACAGGCTCTTTCCGGCTCCGGTTGGCAAGATGGCCACCACCTGCTCCGTCCACGACATGATCGTGGTGAGGGTCTGTTCCTGCTCCCTCGATTTCCACATCATTCTCTGGTTGCCGTAGAGCTTTCTGAGCCCTTCCAGCAGAGCCTCTGCCGACCACGGTTTGCGGGGCCGATAGACACCCTTGGCAAGTCGTTCCTTCAGTCGACACTCTTCTCCGTCCCTCTTTCGCTTCTTGCCTTTTAGCATCGTCTCCACTCCCCAGAAGTCCTGCCACAACGTTGACGCGCGAAGTCCCATTCGGATCAGCCCGTCCCACACGTTGCCGAAGGTCGCTCCCGTCTGATTGGCATACGCCCTGTTGACCGTGCGTGTCTTGTGGTTGCGCTGTCTCGTCATCGCTCGGATATCCTCCTCCATCTCCTCGGCGTCCTCGTCGTCTTCGTTGACTTCGAAGCAGCCTATGTTGCTCGCAAACTTGGTCTTGACGATGGCCACGCTCATCTGGCGCCAGTTGGAAACGTGAAGCCGGGGTGTGCACGCCCGAGCACTGGCTTCCTCCAGACAACGACTCAACCGTCCTTCGCCCCACACCTTCCGTCTTTCTCCCACAAGAACGAGGAGAGCAGTGCCTTTGGTGATTGCTGCCGCAGAAAGACCTGTCGTAGCGGCACGACATAGACGAGGTAATCCAGCAACAGGTCGCCCACCGGATTGGCGAGAAACCGGATGTTTTCCTTGTACCTGCCCGTCTGCTGCTGACCTTTGTGGTATTTGACATGTATCATGACACGATCGTGGCGGAGTGTGATGGATCGTCGTCGTTGCGTGTTCCGCCAGGTCATGGAGAAGAACTCGCTTTCGCGGATGGGCTGACCGCCACTGATGTGAACGAGGACACACAAGCGTTTCAAGAACTCCTGCACAGTTGCCTCGTAGCCGGCTAGCGCACTGTCCCTCCAAACGAAGCCGCTCGCTGATCGACGGTCTTGCTGAAGGAAAAGGCGGCACAGTTGCTCGGAACGCTCAACGGCGGCCAACAGAGCTTTGTCCGTCCCCTCAGCAGGAGAGCGTTGTCACGATGCTGGATCAAGCTCCAGCCGACGGTATCGACGTTGCCGCTATCTCTAAGCGCCCAAGACTGCATGCGGCGTAGGTCCTTCTGACCCAGCAGCAAGTCGTCGTACAGTAGCCGTTCGCACTCACGGTATTCGGAGAGCAGTAGCGTGGGGATCTGGTCCATACGCAGCTCTGTATCTTCGTATGTCAGGACCTGTTCGCTTTCGTCCCAACAGGCCTCATGATCACCCACGCTGTCCTTCGAGATGCGAAACAGCAACAGGCGCCAGCGGAGTATCTCCCCATCGGCGTCTCGGCCGTCTGCTGCAGATAACTCTCACAGCATTCCTTGACGAGCGCGAGCGTTTCTCCCCACCCTGCCGCTCTTTGCGAGCACAGTCATAGAAGATCAGCAGCTGCGCGACCCATATCATCGCAGACAGACTGCTGTTGAAGTTGCCGGGTTCCATCCAGCCTTGCGTAGACGGCTTGATGCTTAGCATCGCGCAGAAGCTCACTATTGGCGAGCGGTACCGTCGGGCTCCGGTAGTGTGACGGATAACGAGCATCCATAACTCAACCAGCCCATCTCTCAGTTGGCCCTTGATCCCTTCACCCGTGCCCGTCGCTCCCCGTTCTGCTAACCGACGGAGGTTATGCCACACCACCCTTTGCTTGTCCGTCGGTTCGATCACGTCCTCTGGCCGGATCGTCTCCTCCGAGTCAGCACTGAAGTGGTACTCGTCACAGATCGCCACTCGCTCCAGGTACGACAGGAACTGTGACGCCAGCTTGAAGTAGACCTTGAGCGTGCCGGGCTCCTTGTAAGGATCGAACGGCCGAACCTTCCCAATCGACTCGACCTGCGACGACTGGAACCGACTGAGAACGACGCGACATGGCCAAGTGAGCATACAGTCGGGTCCGTCGAAACACCAGCCGTGCGCCTCCCTGAGCACGTCCTCCATCGCATCGACGATCGTCCGCAGAGGACATCCTTCGTCTCGCGAGGGCACGGCGATCGCTGCTCGGATCTCGTCTTTCTTCAAGCCGCAGACATGGTCGACGATGCCGGTCTCTCTGAGCCATGGTACCACGGTAGAACGATGCTCGTCGAATCCGCGGACACGGTTGGCCGCAGATGCGGCGTCGCGCTCTGCCTGAAGGATGTCTTCTTCTTGCGTCCGGAAGAAGTCACGCTGGTGACCGGCTCGCCTCCGACCGCAAATCTCCAGGTCCGCTACTTGGACCTCGAAGTACCTCTGCCAGCTTCCGACCTTGAAGAAACGCTGACAGGCGCGGTCGCAAGACCACAGCTTGTTGTGGGTATGGACCTGCTTCAAACGAGCATCGCCGCCTCGCTTCTGTCCGTTGACCCAGCCGTGTTGCCGCTCACAATGATCTTGCATGCCACGCGGAGTGCGGCATATATAGGGACAAAGCCTGCCTTCGCCATCTTTCCCGCCACACTTCAAGCCGTCGAAGTACACCGGAAGTCCCGTTACGGGAGGCTCTGTTGCTGCTGGATAGATGACATCTGCCTCGACTTGCGCAAGTTCGGTAAAAGACCCGACTTTGGCAATAATGTCCCGCCGTTGTTGTAAGCTGAGACGCTTGTGATGCACACGAAGATGTTTGGCGAGCTGCGAAGGTACGACTGCATACTGACAATGGATGCAAACAAGGATGCGGTGCTGGGCGACTACTTGGAAGAGACGATGAAAATCATCCATCTGAGTCTTGGCTTGCCTTCACGGCTGCCATACTTGCGAGGCCAGACATAGCTATATTACCTTTCTAAGGATTTAAAGGATCCATGTGATGCTCAGGATCAATTGTTTAGAGCGTACTGATCACGTCGCATAGACACAGGGCTGGTCTTTGTTTGGAGAGGCCGCCCTGCGAAAATGCGGGAGTGGCCTATGCACAAGGCGCCTCATCTTTTTCCTTTTAAGACCGCCGCCCTTGATGTTCCATGTATATGGCATATATATGAGTGGTGTTTGGCATGCAGAGAGAATAACCTTATGACAGTATAGTGTGTGGGTTTCGAGAAGGTTGGGGCTCGGGAAGGCAAACGAATCGTGGTCAACAGGTGCAAACGAATCGTGGTCGTTCCTCTAACCCTTAGGGTTATAGCCCACGCAAAAGCAAACGAATCGTGGCCATTCGTTTGACTTCTACGAGTAGTTTTTAATCTTCTTTTCGTCCTTACTTTTTATTTTTTATTTGTTTTTATTTATTCTTTTTATATATTGTATCTACTTTAACTTTCTTTAATTATTTTACTTACTTTAATTTTCTAATCTATATTCTTTATCTTTTTCCTTGCGCGTGCATTGCTATACGTTGTGCGCGCGCATTATGACCGGTCGCATTATTACGCGCACGTAGTGACCGGTCGACCGGTCGTATGCTATACGTTATGCGCGCGCATTACTATGTGTTATGCGTGCGCGTTACTATGTGTTATGCGCGCGCATTACTGTGTGTTATGCGCGCGCATTACTATGTGTTATGCGCGCGTTACTATGTATTGTGCGCGCGCATTACAATGTGTTGTGCGCGCGCATTACTATGTATTATGCGCGCGTCGTAACTAGTTGACCTGACCAATCAGCTTGCCGGAAAGCTGGCTTCAAAGCTGTAGCCAATTAGCTTGCCGGAAAGCTGGCTTCAAGCTTACCCCGCGCTTTGAGACCGGACAGTCGACCCTAACCCTAAACACGGTGAAGGTACTAATAAATAACGAGTTCCTACTTACGTCCTCGTTAGGTATTTAGGATAGTCTTTCTACGCTATTATTAGCCTTCTTATCTTACGTTTTTACTTTATCTTCCCTTTATACTACTACTCTTTCTTTTCTTTTATTACTAATATAAACTCTAAAAACGCGTATTATATAGTATTAAACTACTTAAATTACTTCCTCCTTTTTATTACGTTTCTATTTATCTCGTTTAATAACCTAGTATATATTATACTTACTACGTATAATATATATTTTACTTACTTATTTATAATTAACTTTAACTTATCTTTAATATTATCTTCGTTTTACTTATTATCCTTATTATTTTCGTCTTACTTAAACGATATTACTTCTCGTATAAACTTCCTACTAATTTCGATAGTTAATTTATAATATAACTAAATACTTAATTCTTACTTTAACTCTTTTATACTCTCTTACTTAATTACTTACTATATCCTTACTAACGTTTACTTCTTACTATATAGGCTTACGTCTTTATATTATAAATAACTAGAAATACTTTATCGTCCTTCTTAGTTTAGTTAAAACTACTTTTCTAACGCTATTTAAAATAGTAATACTAACTATAAATACTTTATTAATACCTCCCTTACTTCCTTAAGTAAATACTTATAAGTAATCTTAACGTTCTTACTTATAAAGTACTCTTTATAGTACCTTGTTATAAATATAATTAACTCGTCCTTTACGAATATATTTCTATATTTTCCCTTAGTTATATTACTATACTTAACGCTTAATAACTTTAGCGCTCTTACTAGTTAATTACTCGTAATATATATTAATATTAACTACGAGGAAGTAAGATAAGTAGGGAAGCGAGATAGCTAGCTTAATATAACTTAGTTTATCTTCCTTTAAGCTAAAGTTTCTCTTTACTAGGCTCTTAATTACGTAGATAGGCTTAGTATCTCGCTTCCCTACTTATCTTACTTTCCTATAGTTTACGTTAATATTAATAACTTTACTTTAAACTCTATTACGTTAGTTATATACTCGTCTACTTTTACCCTACTAACTTCCGACGTTTTTAGCTTAATAAACCTTTCTTTTACTCGGATATTACCTTAGACTTTATTAAATAATTACGTCCGACTATTTACTTTTAAATAGTTTCTCTTATCCTATAAAAACTCTATTTATACGCGCTATTACTAGCATTATTACGTAACGTTTACTACGGAATCTTTAGCGCCTAGAATTTGTATAATAACTTCTCTTTTAACTAACGCTTTATATTTACTATTATTTTATATATAAATTTACGAAACGTATTTATATTAAACTATAACGCCTTATACTATACTATATTACTCTTTACTTAATTTACGCTTTTACTTACCGTAATATTATAATATATCTTTAACTCGTACGTCTTTAAGTTTAATATTTACTATATTAGTAAACTCGTCCTATATATTATAAAATAGTTTATTATCTTTTTAACTACTATAATTACTCCTTTCTTCCTTTTTAACTACGCTATATTACTAGTAATAGTCTCGTAACTATTATCGCTACTATTATTTTCTTCGCTACTATTTACTTCCTTTACTTATTTATCTTTTATCTCCTTTAGTTCCTCGTCTTAAAATGCCTTTTATATAACTATAAACTATAAAATCTTAATTAACTTAAATAAAATTAGTAAGTAACTATTTGTTTTCTTTTATCCTTCTTCTTTAACTCTTAAAACTACTATAGTATATACTATTATATACTTATAATCCTTCGACATATTACTCTAGTTTAATAATATAATATAAAACTCTAAATACGCTTCTTTTACTTCTAATAACTCCCTTTATTCTTTCGTATTTATTCCTTTAGCTTACTCTTCTCCTTTACTTACTTTTAACTCTTCTTTATCGTTTAATATTACTTATTTATTATATCCTCGTCTAGCTAGAATATTCCTTACTTATAATTATATTAGTTACGACTATATTACTTTTTCTTTACTTACTTTTATAACACCCTTTATACCTTTTACTACTTCTCGTTAAAATAGTACTTTAAACTATCTTACTTATACTTCTTATATATAGTCCGCGCGAAAAATATTAATAGTTCCCTTTATAGCTATATATATATTAATATTCCCTTCGCGTCCTAGTACGCTATTAATAGTATATATCTCGTCTACTTATCCTTTATTTAAATAGCCTTAATACGTACGAAATACTTAGCTTTTTAGCTAATAGTCTATTACGTAAACTAGGCTAATCTTCCTATTACTCTTTAAATTACTACTTCTATTAATTCCTTTACCTTATTTAACTAGTTTACGCTTACTATTAACTATATATAGTCTAGCTCTACTAAATACGCGTCCTATTTTATCTTATCTAACTACTAGCTTACTTTATTTATTTTCGCTTTATTAATTCTTACCTTTATTTCTACCTTAATATAAACTACGAGGTAATATACTAGATAGAGTAATATACTACTAAAATATAACCTTCTTACCTTTAAATCTTACTACTATAAGTAATAGATACTCTTACGCCTAATAAACTATCTTATATTAAGGCTAATATTTAGAACGCTATCTTTACCTTAAATAAAAAGGAATTTATAAAGATATAAGCCGCTACTTGTACGTTTAGTATATCTTATTATACTCTACGTAATTATATAGCTAGTTAAACTTTACGTATAATAGCGCGTAAATCGTAATAAATCCTTTTAAACGCGAAAGAAAAGACCTTAGTCTAATAGATTATACGTCTTATACGTACTAGCTTTTCTACTTCGCTTATATTAGTTATATAAATAGCCGAGGAAATTCGACGCGTACGTATATAGTTATTAAAGAAACTACTATTATTTCCTCGACTAATTAGCGAGTATTAACTTAATTACTTTAAGACTTATTATTTAGAAATTATAAGTATTTAGACTCGTTAAATTAATAGTACGCGCTTTAATGCGATAAGTTATAACGCTATAAAGAGGTAGTTTAACGTAATAACGAAGCTTTTTATAAAATATAACTATCCTCTAGAGCGCGTCTATAATATAAACGAGTCTAACTTTATAGTTAAAGTAAGCTAGTTATTAAGAGTTCTTATTAACGTACGTAAGGTATCTAGCTAAAAGGTAATTATAAGCTATTAAGAGTAAATAATTACGATTAAGTATATAAGTACTACTAGGGAAGCTATATTACTCTTAATTATCTTTAAGGCTAAGTATACTAATACTACCTAGGTACTTATATATACGCCTTTAGACTAGAGGTTCTTAACTAGTAATAGTAGCTAGACGTTTAATAGTTATAGTTTATAGTAACTAACTACTATTTTTAAACTCTTAACGTAGCCTAATAACCCTATAATATAAAGAATACTAATTATAGACGATTATAGTAGCTATATAATAGCAAAAGTAATTGCCTTTTATATAGAGAATATAATTAACTTACTTATTTTATCGCCTTACTATTTATATATATTCTAGCTACTTAATATTAGGGTATTTATATCGCTAAAGCGCGCGCTAACTTCGGAGACTAACGCTACCCTATAGGTCGATTTCGGCCGTATATCGCGCGTAGAATAAATAGAAATATATATCTAAGTAAGAAATAAGGCGCTTACTAAATATAATATCCTTAGTAAATAGAGAGGTACTAGCCTTTAGCTTTTAAGTCTTATAATAGTACTTAATAAGTTACTTGCGAAGTTAACTCTAGTAGATTAATAACCTTATATACTTTTATAATAACTTAATTTAGACCTTTTACTACTTAATAGCTTACTACTAAATAGGACTAAGTTACGCAAAGTAAACGTAGCGCTTAACTCGACTATTAAAGCTACGTAAAACTTGCCTTTTCTAGTAAAGTACTATATAGAGTAAATAAGTTACTTTACTAAAATAATATATAGTAAGAACGTTACCTTACGGAAGTAACTAAAAGAGTAATAAGAGCTTCTTAATATACGAAAGACTCGAAAGAAGAATAAGCGAGTTATATTAAAGAAAAAATTCGTATTTAGTACTTAAGAAGTACTTAAGATAGCGAAGGTAATAAAAGCGAATTCGGCTGCTAAAAAGCTACGTAAACGACTACGTAAGTATATAATTAAGGAAGTACTTAAGGATAAGGAAGATAAAGTACTTAAAAGTATATATAGCGACTTAGATTTTAACTATATTATTATCGCAGTTTATAGATAGTAGTTAAATTTAAGAAGCGCGCGTTTTAGTAGTATATTACTCCGTCTAATATATTACCCCGTAGTTTATATTAATACTATTTATATCCTTAACTACGCTAACTATAAACTCGGACTATATTATCTTACTATTCGAAATGTTTCGTACCTCGCTATTCTTTTATACTTTATACTTATATTCTCTTACTTTAAAAAACGCTAAATAGGCCTAGTAAATAAAAATCCTTTAGTACTTAATTATCTTTTATAACTATACTATTTTATTCTTAGCTTCTATTTACTTTACGTTTATTAGGCGTCCCTCTCGCTTAAACTATATTTAACTATAAACTATATAGTAATACTTAATAATATTATCGTTTATTTACTAGATATACTAATAGTTTAGTAAGTCAATTTAATACTATTAGTTATCTTTAAATATTAGTAACTATAGGATTTCGTCTTACGCTATATTTACTACTTTAAACTTATTTAAACTAGCTTATAACCCTTCGAACTAAGTACTAGCTTCTTACGAAATACCTTTTACTTCTTTATAATTTATCTTATACTATTTACCCTTAAAATAAGTAACGATCTTACGTAGCTAAACTCTATACTTATATACCCGATAAACTAATACCTTATACTCTAGTAAATACTGACGTATTACGTAATATCTATTACTCTAATATCTATTACTCCGATAATATTAAACGCTTTATTAAACTTATTATAACGCTCGTAATATAATAGTAAATAAGTTACGAAAATATAGAATAAGTAACTATAGTAAATAGGTTATAAAAATAGTTTATAAGTTTTATATTCGCGTTTTATATAAGAGTCTATATATTTCCTTAACTTAATATAAGTATGTAACTCTTATATATAACGCGATTCCTTTAGCGTTAATATAAATTCGCGTTCTTCGTATAGTTAATTAATAATTAACATTATTTACTTTACCTTTTATATTAGTTTAGTAGTCGCGCTATCGTATAGTCGTACGGTTACTTTATATAAATATTAAACCCTTTAAACTATAATTCTAACGTAACTCTAAGTACTCTTTAACGTATAATTTTAACCTTAAGATTACGACTAAAGTTACGGTATATATATACGATAAATATATTTAAATTTAAGACGGTTTTAAGGCGGGAATAAAACGCGAATATATGCCTTTTTATAATAAGTTTCTACTCCTTATAATATAAACTACTAAGGTAACCCTAACCCTAAGTATTTCTTAGTACTAATAAATAATAAGTTCTTACTTACGTCCTTATTAAGTATTTAAGATAGTATAGTTATAAAAGAAAGTATATTTAAATAAAAAGAGTCTTATAGTAAGTAACGTATAGGATTTAATAGTTAATAAGGATAATAGTAATAACGAGGGTATTAAATAGCCTATAAAGAAGATACGTATATAGAAGTACTATAAATATTATAGTAAAACTAGTTATAATACGCGTACTTATACTATAAAAATAATAGATCTAAATAATAGTAATACTTTTAAATAGTACTATAAACTAGAGTATATTTTTATATAGTATTATAATATAAAAGTAATAGTTTATAATAGTCGCAATATTAGTAAGAGTAGACTACTTAGTAATAGTAGACTATCTAGTAATAAAACACATTATATATAATTTTAGTTTATATAAGTCTTAATATAATATTATAATATCTAGTTAAATATTATTAAAAGTAATAAAAACTTAATATAACTTTTAGTAAATAACTTAAATATAAACTTATTTAAATTATTTATACTTTAGTTACTATAATAATAGTACTTATAAAAGAATACTAATAAAACTAAATATATTTCTACTTTATTAATATATTTAAATAATATTACTAAGTTAAAAGAGTTATTTAATAAGACTTATATAGTAAGTTAACTATTAACTTATAATTTTTAACTAATTAAGAGTTACTTTAATTAAACTTCTCTTACTTTTATAACTTAATACTTCTTTAAAGTAAAGAAGTTGTTTTAACTCTAACTCTACTTAAACTAATATAAGAGTATTCCCTAACCTTTCCCGCAAATTTCGACTAATTACGTATAAGTTCAAAGGATATAAGCCCTCGAATTCTTTTCTCCTAAGGTCAGACTATATCTTCGTTACGAGGTAGATTTGAGCAATTGTATCGCTATAATAATACATAAGGACAAGTTGTCTATCTACGCGTATTAGCGATTGATTCCTTACGGCAACCGCTACATAGTGCTAGGTTATGTTCTCATTAGAGATCTTCTAGCGCATTCCATAGAAAACAAGCGGCTAATCCGCGGAGCAGTCGGTCGTAACTTGCCGGCTACCTAGTGATGCTAACAATACTAAAGATTGTATCCATCTCCTGAAGCGCGCCAGATGCCCCACCGAGCCAATTCGTCGTGCTCTTTCCTCAATGCATCTGCATCGCTGGCTTCGAACCAGAAAGCCCAGGTACTCTTCGTGTTTACCTCAAGGTTGTTTCTGCTTGAGATCAGGCCAACGTGTTGCACAACCTGCGGAGCTAGGGCATATCTCTCTAGCGGCGTTTTGTCCGCATACTCTTCGATTAGACTGTCCGTCTGACCCTCGCGCCGTTCCCTGAGGAAGTTAATGAGGTCCGGCACTTGGATCCTCGGAAACACGAGCGCTTGGGTACAGCATCCATGGACGTCCATTCGTTCGACGCCTTGTAGTGGAAACAGAGAGTATTTGCCAATCATGAAAACAAGAGCGGTGAAAGCTGGAATCGTGACCAGCGTAACGACTGTCAGACTGGAATTGTCTATGTGGCGACGTGCAGGCTTGTAGATGGTTCGTAAGAAAAGCAATCCAGATAGTCCAAAAGCCATTGCGAGAACGAACGTGAGCGGCAAATGACCATACCAGTAGTCGACAGAGGCGTCCCAGCCAAGGGACGTTTCGGTATAGAAGAGACGCAAATATAGCCACGATTTGGATTGTTGGCGCAAATTCCCCAACGCTGTCACTGTTTTGGATAGCCAACCTTCCGCAAAGATGATGTCGTCTTCAAACACTGCAATGTACGGTGCAGTTGTTTCCTCAAGACAATGGTTTAGGACGTATGTGTAATCACTGTCTCGTAACGTCAGTCTCGGTCTTCTAAACTTTTCCATCGCGTATAAGATTTGTGCCAACAGGGATCGTCATTGCGAAACAACCCTTTGAGAGAGTAAACGCTTGCGCGACAAGAGACAAGCTTTCTCCAAGAGTCTTGGTAAGGTTATTTCAGCAGCCGTCCAGCAGCGATCAGTGAAGCCGAACCAACGATGACCAGATAAATCATCATGGCAAGGCCCCTCGGACGGCGCACACTTGTATGTGATAAGGATGCGATGCTTTGCTTTTATGTAAGGGAAAGGTTGGGGATTGAGGCTAAAGTTGGGGCGATTACATACAATACTCCCTTCTCATAAAAGTTTTGATCTTCCTCCAGCTTTCGCAGATGATCTAGTTCCTGCCTCGATATGTCGTAGCTTCCCCAGTGATCGGAGAGATGAAGCCAAGTCTCATTCCAGTGAGGATGAATGGAGGGGTCCGTGTTGGCAAAAGAAGCCGAATGCTCAACGCATTGCGCTCTTCCGACGTCAGTCCGGATAGCAAAGAGCCGATTGATTCATTCAAATACTGGATTGGTTCTCTTCTGACGGTGACAAAAGCAGCGCAGATAACTGGGTTCGGCGAAGGCAGATGCGGCCGCAGGTTTCGGTTGAGATTGGCATCGTTCACATATTTGACCGCCTCCATCTGCCGCAAGCGACTGTAGCGGAGATCATAGACGGTCGAGCTGTCAAAGAAAGCCGAATGAGGGTCCCGCCAGAACCGATGTTTGCAATAGAAGAATGCGAGAAGCCATAAGATAGCGGTACAACCAAGCAGTCGACCGGCGGACGTCCTAGAGGCGGCTTGTAACAACTGGGCTGCTCCAGGCTGTGTCGGATGGACTTTCAGAAAACGTGGCAAACGTTGAATCAACATTCCAGCTACCGCACTGAGAACGGGTCTCAGTCAAGTGTAAAGTTTGTTTGCAGATTGTATCAATTGCAACTAGGGTTCTCCTGTAACTGGAGCGTCGGTTGTCAGATGACGCTAGGGCATCATTACGTCATTACTATACAAACAGGTTCTATTTTCATGGAGCTTTACGTATTGTATATGACGTAACATAGGAGCCCAATCAGAGCGTCTTCCACCAGTCCTCCCGAGCATAAATCTGATACTCGCTAGATGGTTCACGTTCCTTCTTCATTGCTTCTCCTTGCGTAGAATTGAAGCTCTCCACTTTGGATTGATAAAGTAGACTGGGATGCCGAGTAGTGAGATGCCAGTAAAACAGGCGAATAGCTGTTGCCAACGGTATCAGTTCAACTGTTCACTCTATGTATGCGGGCAACGGGTGAATAACTCACAATCATGAAAGCCTTGACGTAGCTGTACTTTGCAACCATTGGCGTGATGCCATACGACGCTGCAAAAGAGATCACGTTCTTTGCGCCGACAACTACGACGAGCGCCGGGCCGGGGTAATGAGGGTACGCCTCGGACGCGAACTGCGTCGTCACGATAAGCACGACGATGAACGAAAACTCGTACAGCGACCAGCCCATGATGAGGCCCCAGACGCCATATTTGAGTGGTGATTGCGCGGAGAGACCGTAGATCACGATGCCAATGGCACCGACGATGAGTGGGAAGATGAGAGTGACGAGTGAGTCTTCGGGGATGTGGACCCCGCCGCGGCGCTTTGCGAGGAAAATGTTGATTTTGTCGCCCAGCCAGCCCGAGTAAACCATCGCGCAAATGGAGGCGGGGATGATTCCAACCTGGGAGCGCAAGTGTTAGCTGGTACAAAGTTCGTTGTCAGTACGAGGAGCATGGGAGGGAAGAGACTTGCATTAAAAAGGCCGACTTTTTCGTCGCTCCAGTGGAATTTCGAGCCTAGAATCGAACCATATGTCACACTTTTTCGTGTTCATTAGCTGATATGGAAACTTTCGAAGGGTCGTCAAGATACTTACGACATTGCGATACCGATGCCAATGGAGATCGATGAAAGAAGGAGAGCGTAGACAACACCAGGAGAGCCACATGACTTGAACATTTTTTTGTTTGCACCAGTCAACAAACCCAACGCGTTGGGTGCCTTTCCTTCATACACCTTCAGGCGCTGTAGGTATGACTTCTTCATCGTAGGTTCCGCGGTTTCCGTGATCTCGGTCACATGCCCAAACCGTTCGAGAGCCTCAGCATCAGAAAGAACATGTGTGACGCCCCACTCGTCGGTGTGGATGACTTTGCCGTCAATCGCGGTCGGCGATCTCTGCCATCGGGTTTCGTGGAGGAAGAAGAAGCCGCCGATGAGGCCAATGATTGCGAAAATTGCAAGAATCCAGTAGAACCATCTCCAACTAGTTGCTTGGACGAGGTAAGAACCGCCGATAAGGAAAACGGTGTTGACCGTGCTTTGAATCGCCCAGTACAAACCAAACCAAAACCCGCGCTCGTCGAGGAATGACATGTCCGTGATGATCAAGGGGAGAAGCGATTCCGTCGCGCCAGCTGCGACTCCTTGCAAGATGCGTGTTGCCAAGTGAGTATTGTAGTCTTTGGCAGTAGCCGAGCCGATGGTGGCGCCTACTAGTAGTATCGTGCAGCACAGAAACGTCGGTCGC
Source organism: Taxawa tesnikishii (nom. ined.) (assembly GCA_030247885.1). NCBI lineage: Eukaryota > Fungi > Ascomycota > Dothideomycetes > Dothideales > Taxawa tesnikishii (nom. ined.). The sequence goes on from JAPDRO010000006.1 coordinate 16,781, forward strand.
CGACCAAATATCATGGCGCATGGTAGGATAAGGAAAGCACCAAACGCCATGACTAGACTGGGGTATGTGGTGAGGTTAACGACTTCCTGGATAGTCTTCCCTGAGGCACGTAGATTTGGAAAAGGTAGTTCAGGATGGGACCGGTGCCTCCGACAAGGGCCAGAGAGAAGATGGCTGGATATCTGTTAGCAAATCCTGTCTTTTGGACTACACTCTAGCGAGCAAAGACGTACAGAACCAGCAGCAACATATCATGATGCCCATCTTGTGGAACTTGTTGAAATTTAGAGGGTCGTTAGGGTCTTCTGAAGGAACGGGAATCCTGCGGATCTCTCCCTGGTCGTTGATGAGCACGACATCGCTAGCATCTTTGGTTCCCTTTTGTGTGTTGGTGTACTCGACACACTCCGACTGGATGTCCTTTTCAGCAGAAGACATAGTGTCTGTCGTTGGGCTGTGACGTTTGTTGAACCAAAGATGAAAAATACTGGTCTGGTGCAGCTACACAGACCGGCGAGCAGGGCATATTTGACTTGACTGCGAACCTCCGGGGTACCTAGCCTCCTCCACGTTCCGCAAGTCTGGATTTCTCCAGTGCGGGGCGAAGGTCGATCCGGGGACCAATAGGATGTCTTCCACTGAGTGATACAGTTTTGGCAGGCCGAAAAGCATCGATTCCGAACCGAACAGACAAGGCCGTGCGCTAACGATGCTCCGAAGCGAAACGGGTTGATTGTATAGGTAGCTTCCCTCCGCGCGCACTCCGTATGGCACACATAAGACTAGCAACAGTCAAACCGTTGGTCTCACGGTCGTCACTGCTTTTGTGGATAGAGGCCGACCCGCCGAGACCTTTATACTGCCGAAGTACGGCAACTTGCAATATTCTCTGCTCTGATACATCTAAGCAGATGGAGTATCGACGGTATCCGAATTTTCCAACAGATTGTAAGATCAACGTGTGAGCCAGGCGCTCAATGCGGCACGATTTCTCCCGCTGCTGGCTCGAGAGTGAGCTACAACACATCCTCTGTCGAAAGTTTCGTGTCCTCTACTTCCATGGCGATATTTCGCAGGACTAAGCTGACTCCCACGCTTGATGTTGCAGCATCGCCGCGCGTGTGAAGAAAAGGCTCGGTCGGAACACCCCAAGCGAGGACGGTCTTGTCAACCCCGCGACCTCGTGAGCCTCCGAGTGTTGAGTGTCACTATAGGCGGTGACCAGACGGAGCCCGACGACCTCTCGCGGAGCACTTGCAACTCCACTTTGAGTAACAATCGGGCGAGCGGAGCTCCTAAGCATGCATATATGCCACGGCCAAACCCAAGGTGTTGCGTTTTGCGTTCGCAATATGTATCCAGGCGATCGGGGCCAGGCGACTGGGGCCAGGCAAAACAGAACCGTCTCTGCTTCCTGGGTTGTAGGCGACAAAGAGGTGGGATTCAGCTTTCACTGGACAGCCGTTGATTGTGGTATTCACGAGGATCGCGCTTCATGCCTGTAATAGCAGACTCGTACAGCACCAGCTCTTCGATAGCGGCCTTTCTGGTACTGTTGTCTGACACTGCATCTCACGTGTTTTTAAACAAAAGCTGTGACAGGGGGACGCGAGAAGATTGGTTGTGGTTTCGTGTCGGCAAGCAGAAGCCCGGGAATCATGGCGAGGTGTTTAGAATCCGTCATATCGACCACGCCTGAGTCTTTTTCATTCTAGATGTGACCGACGAGATCATAGTTCTGATCAGCTTTCCGTTCTTGTATCAGCTTGGCAACGTAGTCATCGATGTGCAAGATTCCTTGAACTTTTTCATCCAGCCTGCCCACGTTGAATTCCGCGTGTCCGCCGAACAGTGCAAGAGAACGACGAATCCATTGCCACTTCGCAACCGCTGCAAGGCCGGGTCGACAAGGTTAGAGTGACTCCGCTTCGAAAAGTTTGTAGACAACGAGGTAGGGTATGCAGATGAGGTGTGTTCGTCGGTGGTCGCCGTAATCACCTTGGCAAGGAGATTGACGATCCATTGTCTCTTTTCCTTCCGATGCTACAATCGGGGCGCAAAAGTCTTGGCGGATCCACGCGGTCATGTTGAGACGAACCGAACCGAACCGGTACACCCAAAGGTTGGGCCGACCCTTAGCTACCCGAACCGACCCACTTCCCTTTCCAGCATTCGTTCCCTTTGCTAGTGGCCCCGAGTGTTGTTGCGTTGCCCTGAGTTTTGTTATAACAACCCCAGAAGTTCGTCGTGTTAAGCTCCACCACACACATCACAACAACCTTCGTCACTTCCTTCTTACAGCAAGCAGTATAAAGCACATTTCTCAACATAACCAATATGCTATCCACACAGACCGTCGCTTCTGGCCAGCAGCTTCGCCTCACCGGTCAGGAACCTGCCAAAGAGCAGTGGCAGATTGACCTCGAGCGCGATGGTTACTGCGTTGTCAAGGGAGCGATCCCGCGGGAGCGCGCAGACAACTACGCTTCGCGCCTACACGAGTATCTGGAGAACTTGTAAGTCTGCCCTTGCCTCTGACATACTATAACATCCAGCAACTGACTCGTTCAGCAACCTCGGCTACAAGCGCGATGACCCTTCCACCATTCACAAGGACAAGCTACCCATGATCAATGAAAAGGGCATGTGCCTGGACTATGCCGTCGCACACGAGGACTTTGTCTGGGAGGTCCGATCCGAGCCTGGCGTTGTCGGAGCATTCGAGAAGGTGCTAAAGACCGAAGACCTCATTGTGTCTTTCGATGCTGTCAACTTCGGTTTCCCTAACCGCAAGGACCTGCCAGCGAACAAGCCGTGGCCCCACCAGGATCAGGACCCTACCAAGCCTGGATTTCGCTGCCTCCAGGGTCTCGTAAACCTTCTTCCTAACGGTCCCAATGACGGTGGTTTGATCGTCTGCAAGCGCGCACACCTACTCAGCGAACGGTTCCACCAAGAGATGAAGTGGGAGACACCAATCCCTGCTTGGAACCCTGAATGGTACGGCTACACTGAAGAAGGCATGAAATGGCTCGCCGGTCAAGACACCGAATGGGTCAAGGTCTGTGCTGAGCCTGGTGATCTGCTGCTCTGGGACAGCCGTGCCCCTCACTACAACCTGTCGCCTACCGGTGAGAATGCGCGCTTTTGTGTTTATACCTGCTACATGCCTGTTGCGGACGCCTCGCAAGAGGACCTTTGAGGAAGCAGAAGGCGTTTGAAGGCTGGTTCGGCACCACTCACTGGCCCAACTGCCAGGTTATGGGCAGCAACAAGGCCAAGAGGGATGGTGAGCTGTGCCCTCACAACAGATTCGAGCCGGTGAGGAAGCCGGTGCTCAGCGAGAGGGCGTACAAGTTGACAGGCATCCCGTACATCAAAGCGAGCGCCGCCTAGTGGAAATCTAAAAGGGGAGGCGTTAAAGGGAATATAGCGGTTAATGGGAAAATGGTTTCGCAAAGAAAATTCATTTACTATCTTGTGGGCTCTTTATCATAAACACCATCGCTATCATACCATGGAATAACTATTCGTATCAAGGTAGAAACCGTGGAATAACTATTCATATCAAAGTAGCCGGCTCCTAACTATCCGCAAAGGCGGATTGAAAGACCGCTTGTATAGCAAACGAAGCATTCTAGCGGTATGCGATCATGTGCCTGCGACAACGGGAGCAGATCTAAAGATGGGGGAATGTCACGGTTGGCGTTCTGTCAGAATACGACATGAAGTGCCTATGGCTGTCTTACCAGAGAGAGCGACGTTACGCTTCGTGAAACATGCCATGTCGAGGCTTACTAGCAGGCGGAGCAAGTGAGATTGAGGAAAGCATGAACAATCACACATGCCGTTGTTCCGAAGGGGTTTCTTTACTATGACTTGTCTCAACATTTGACCGCGTCCGTCGTCGTGTTCAGCCGCATGGCTTATACATTATGCCACTTTGGCCCTCGCCGTACCTCCTTGCTTTTGCCACCAGTCCACCGCCCCATTGTAATTGCAGTTGTACTGCATAAACTCTGCCGGATTCAGCGTCACCTTCAAGCTCTGCCCATCTGTTGCCGGTCGCGCTTGCTGCCGACTGTATGCTTGAATCAAGCTTGCACGCGCATGCCGCGCCTCAAAAATCCTGCTTAACCGCTCAGAGACTTGCGCCGCTGAAGGCTGCGAGGTGACATCTGCAAAGAATGCCTGCAGCGCCTCGGCGTCCTCGATGCTCTGACTGGCGCCTTGCCCCTGCGTGGGCAGCATGGCGTGACTGGCGTCACCGATGATTATCGCGCGTCCTGAAGCCCAGGTGTTGAGCGAATCGATGTCGCGAAGTTGCCAGAGCGCGAGGTCCGGTGCTTGCTTGAAAATGTTTCGAAGCCAAAAAGGAAAGTCCGAGAATGTGTCTAACATGCTCTCCAGAGAACCCTCCGTCGTCCATGAGTTGGAGAGACTCGACTCGTTCATGTGTTCATCTGGAACAACACCCACTATCCCCAGCACTTTACCCCTCGACCAGGACCCATGATGACCCGCCGTGAGTGACCCATCATCATCGTGGTGAGTGGTGCACGTGGATCAAATACCTCCTTTGGGATCTCGAGTGAATCAATCTTAGCGGTTTCGATTAACAACCGGTAAGCAGATAATCCTGTCGGCTTCGGTTCCGCCGCTCCTGGAGCAACAGCCTTGCGAATCGCGCTATGAATGCCGTCGGCACCTATGATCAAATCACCTTCATACGTGGTTCCATCCGTCAAAGTTACAATGCCGGCCGTGCAGTCGCAGTCCACCACCTCAGATGCCGTCAAGATCTCCGCTGGGGCGCCTGCTAAAGAGGATGATGCCGCGGCTTCTCTGAGAGCGGCATGTAGATCCTGTCGGTGGTAGCAGATACGGTTAGCACCAAACATAGCTGTGTCGAGATCGATGTGCATCTGGGTCTTGCCATTGGTGTCTAGCACGCGAAAAGCACGATCGATAATAGGGTCTGCAGAAGCGAGGAAGGAGCCGATGGCCCACTTGTCGACAATCTTGGATGCGTTGGGCTGTAGCGAGATGAGGGCGCCGACTTCCCGCGACATGCGTGACTTTTCGAGAACAACGATGCGCCGGTTCGGCCCACGCATAGAGACTGCCTGTGGCAGTGATCGTTATTACGCTGCTGTCGATGTCCTATGTCTTGTCCACTCACTGCTGCCAATCCCGCGATACCACCACCCACAATAATGATCCGAAATGGGTTCTGTTGCTCCATGACGTATCCAACGATGATCCGTGTCGCTGATGGTGAAGGGATATCGGAGACTGAGATGTCTAGACTCGAGCTCTTTTCTTTAGAGCGGGCGTCGGAGAGAGAAGATGCGGGTGCTTGAGATGATAAGGTCCAGGTTGTGCTCGTTGTCTAGATTCATGGACAAAGTGATCCGGCTAGCCAATCACAGCAATTCCGCGGGATCTAGCGGTTCGGCTTTCGAAAGTTCGGGGTATATGACCGTCGGAAGGGAAGCGCTTGGTCAGCCTCGCACCCCGCAGTTGCACGGTCCGCCATAGGGCCTCGGTCCAATGCATGCCTCAAAGGAGTTCGCTTCGCTTCGCTACGGAGTGTATTCTTTTGCACCCCATCCATGCATCCATGGCTGCTGTTCCGCCGAACAAACGTGTTCGCTTGTCTAGAGCGTGCAACCACTGCCGCTCCCGCAAGATACGATGTGACGAACAACTGCCCTCGTGTCGAAATTGCCAGGCCGCTGGCGTGCAATGCGTCACGACAAACCCACATAACCCGCATGAGTCTGCCCTGCACTCCCGCAAGACGGCGGGCAAACACCAGAACAACAGAGTCATGTAAGTCGTGCTGGCTCCTCTTGTTTCTGCTTGGCGATAGCTGCCGCGCACAGTCCTAATCATCACCGTCATCAGCTCGACGGACCATCTAACACAATCCGCATCGGCTTCTGCGAACGTTCCTGCGAACAGACGTGCAAACGATGCCGACAAGGACGCTCGCATTGCACTCCTCGAGGCCCGTCTCGAACAGGTGCAAGCATCACTGCCGAGCCCGTCAATCTCTCGAACAACCCAACAACAACCCATCTTGACCCGGCTCGCGGGCGACGGGTCGAACGCAGTAGCTAATGAAAACGGACGTCGTGGCTCGATTGGCAATCGTAGCGTTCCGGCGATCACAAGTCCTACGAGGGAGGTCGTGTGTCATCCGATCTCAAATGTACACCAGCAACCAACGGAGGCCATCGCAGCAGGTGAAGCCATGGCAGGTATCTCGGCCTCGTCTTCCCTGTCAAGGCGAAGTGACTCAACATCTACCGTGTTTCGAGCTGAGGCTCCTTTGACCGTTGAGAGTCCTTCCATGGCCTTCAATACCGACAGCGACTCTTTCCGCAGAAAGTATCTTGGACCCAGCAGTCTGCAGGTATACTCTCAATGGCTCGAGTTGAGCTTCCAGTCGCTTGGTGCGAGCATATCTCGCCGATTCAAGTTTGGGATGCGCATTTGCGAAGAGATGGACTTGCCTTTGTCGGCCACACTACCGATCTTGCCGACCGAATGGAGACGATACGTCAACGTCTTCTTTGACAACATGCATCCGCTGTTTCCCTTACTCGACAGAGAGGCATTTACGTCTCGAGCTGAGCACATCTCTGAGAGTGGCTCAATGCAGGCTACACCAGCTGCTTCGCGTCCTTATCTGGCGTGTCTGTATGCAGTCGTCTCTATTGGTATGGATGAAGCATCGCAGTCCGACAGTCAGCCCGACTACCAGTATCTTCAAGCTGCATATTCTCTTTACGCGCATCTCGTTGCGTTGCCGTACTTCGAATCCGCTCAAGCTCTGTTACTGCTCACCATAGCATTACGCGGACGAAACAAAGATGGTGCTGCATGGCAAACTCTTGGTCAAGCCATACGAATTCTACAGTCCTTAGGATTACATAGGAGACGACCTCCGGGCCAAAACGGTCATGATCTGGCAGCAGAACTGGACAAGCGTGTATGGTGGAGCGCGTACTGCCTAGAGAAGCTCTTGGTGTTCGAGGCTGGACGGCCATCTATGATCCATGACGGAGATGTTGATCAAGAACTTCCGACCCCGACCATGCACCCAGACGTACTGAGTGCCATGATTGGTCTTTGCCGGATACAAGAGTCCATCATCTCGCGTCTCTACAACAAGCGTATGTGGACTACAGTGCAGAAGCCGCGCAACGTTCTTCTGGCCACTGGCGAACTGGACGCTCTGCTGATCCAATGGGCCGAAAGCCTCCCAAGGACCCTTAGACCAGACTACGATATGGGCAGCTGTCCGCCTGAGCTTCACACATTCCGCTCTTTCCTCACCATGCAGTTCCAGCAGACGATGGTGACGCTGCACCGATCCGCTCTACTGATGGATTCCAGTATTCACCGCGCAAATATCGACAGCTTTTGCTCCCACACGCCCTTTGCGCATCGCCTGCGCTCTTCAGAGACGGTCTGTGTCCGTGCCGCCCGATCAATCATCTCCGTCTTTCTCGATTCCACCCATGGCAGCTGCACGACGCGCCTCAACACCCTCACACAACCTCTTCTTGCCATCTACGTCCTCGGCATCTTCATCATGAAACACCCTACGGCTTGGACCGCCCGCTCGGATCTCACCCTTCTTCAAGCCGGCGCAGAGGTTGTGGAGCAGTGCTATCGCGATTATGGGTTTGATCCCGAGTTCTGTGCCATGATGAGCAACCTCGTTCGTATTGCTGCACGATATGTGGATCACAGCCCCTCGGGTGCAGGTGGACGGGTCAGAAAGGCAACAACTGGCACTCCCCAGTAACTGGTACTTTTCCAGCAATTGACACCATTCCAGGGCGTTCCTTAGGTTCAAATCAGGACATCCCCATCGCAAGGGACGCCAATAACAGTCGCACTTTAGTGGCAGAAGCCGCAAGCACCACGCGCGCTTCGTCACCAGGCCTCTGCCTTCCTTTGCCCAAGTCTAGCGCTGATGTCAGCGACACGCTTGCCCATGGCGACAATGTCGCGCTGCACCTTGACAGTGATACGTTGTTGGAGGAATGGTCCTCCCTCTGGCCACGTATTTACTTGGGAGATTTGAGTCTTGAACCAGACCTTGGCGCTTTCCAGTCGCATGACGACACCTTCGCAATATCTGGTACACAAGCCTTCGCTAACGTGGGGGAAGGAGAAGTGGCGGCTAGAGATAGTCACAGGCACGAAGATGTGTTTGCGCTTATGGGACTGCCGCGTCTCGGATTAGGCTCAGAGACCGGACATGACTTCTATACTACTTGATAGCATACTTTGCCTTTGAAGCACATGCACAATAGCCGTACATGGTCTATATAGCCTAGTGCATGATTTCTGCCCTATTCTCAGTAGAGATATCACAGTGAGAGCTTGTTGCGCACTGAGTCAAGGGTTGTTCTCAGCCCTTCCTCATCTTCCATCTCTTCTGACTCGACCTCCGAACCTGCCACGCCGGCTGATCTAGATAACAAACCCACTAAAGAAGACTATTATGAGTATGAAAATAGACACTTCTGTAGCTATATGGGAAGTTCATATGACACAATATAGCAACGTAGCAACACGGGGTTGCCTGTCATGATAAAGTTGCCCTAGATGGCTGTCGTGGTAGCGTGAGTACAATGAAGCTGAAAGCAAACCGAATGCGAGAGAAGGGTCGCACGTACCCATGAATGCGCGTTCGAAATCAAGACCTTGCGTCACTGCTGCAAAGCCAAAGTAACCGGAAACGTCGTCGCTATGGGTAGCAGGAGGCACGGAGTACTGGTAATTGTACGATGTCCTGCCGTTCTCGCTGAAGGCTTCCGCCATCAATACGAAGGGCAGACGAAAGTTGTCTCGGCATATGTGTTCTGTGACATGTGAATCAGTAACGTACTTTACGACGTTTTTATTTGGCTGCAAGCGACTTCACTCTATCCTTTCGTCCGACGATGTACTTACATCTGCCCTCTGCTGCTGGCCAGTAGCGGGCTGACTCTCATTCACTACGGTCGGACCAGTGTAGCCCAGAGTGGCGAATTTGGCTGCGTTTGGGTCATCTGTGGCGTTGAAGTTAGGATAGTATAATAGGGCTTTTGCAATGTCGTCGTTCGACAAGAGTGGGAATGCTAAATGCAGGTAGACACTAGACGGAGCTCCGATCGAAAGTCAAGTAAGGCTCTCACAAGAGTCGAGTGAAGCCTTGGGACGCGCTGAGCTGAGCTGAGTCGAGCCGGGGAACAAATGCTGTCTCCGATTTCTGACCTCGTTTGGTTATGGGTTCTATGCTGAGTGGCTAACACACGGCAGGACGACTGTGCTGGGAGATGATTGAGATGGCAGCTCGAACATTCGACGGAGCTTGCGACGGGCCGCATTTGGTTGGGCCAAAAATTGCGTTTCTATTGCAGATCCTCGATCTTTGTGATGTCGGCGCCGCGAGATACTATCCATCACAAAATAAGACAACGAGTTGCTCCTGCTCATGCCGCAAAACCATTGACGCTCACATGAAGAGGAGCCTTCCCGATGAATGTCTGCCAACGGAGTCCGCCCTCTTTGGCCCTTGCCCTGCGCTGCCGCACCAGCTTCTCAGCCGCTTGCCTTAGCATGACCCTAGGTGCGGCATAATCATCCAGCTCCGGATCGAATGCGCGGTCCAGATATTTTGCGGTCTCGACCTCCATGCGGGTCAACGTAGCACCGCCGGGTACATCTGTCTTCGAGTCTTGATAAAGACCGCTGACCCAGTGATCAAGAGGCATATCCTCCAGGCCAGTGGTCACATTGAGCCGCTTATACCAAGTGTGCTCGCCCTTGGCGTGGTCCCGCATGAAAACGTGCGTGTGCTCGCTTTCGGTGTACTTTACCAGGAGGCTCCGTATCACGGCAAGGTTCTCGATCATACGACGAACAAGGCCAAAATACCTGAAGGGACCGGGCCATGAGGTGGCAAAGCCATCCTGCGATTGGTCCGCACGCCCAGTCCCTATGCTCAGCAGAAGGGCTGGATTCTCCCGCATGCCCTCGTAGAGCGACTGGAACTCAACCCAAGCGGCGTGGCTAGGGTTGTTTTCGCGGATACCACCGTCCTTGTAGACCCTCTCCTTGAGGGTCCTATCATTGTCCTCCACCACGGCCTCAAGCATCTTGAAATAGAAGGGCGCGGCTGATGTCGCGCGTGTGACTTCCCAAATTCTCAACATATCGGCCCCTCGTTGTACTGTTGCGCATGGAAAGGGGTACTCTCTACGTAAAAGTGCGGGTATGAGCGTAGGAGGTGTGCCTTGCTGACGCTGCTGTTGTGTATGGCGGTCAGGCAGCAAGAGTGAGACATGCGTGGGAGCTCCGGGTCCCAACGATCTTCTGGATCCCAGCCGCTAGGGAAATGCGAGCGTTCGACTGCATATGGTGTGTTCCCTAAAGGTAAGGTCTCGGAAGGCCGTCTTATACTATCCCCTCGAAGTACTGCCAGGGGTGCCAGTCTGTCTTCCCATCGCAAGGCTTGTGCTTCTCATCGATACAACGTTTGCTGACGAACTTCTGAACCGCTTCTTCGAGAGGTTCGTGGTGATACTTCGTCCTCATTGGTACTCTGGATCTTCGGGTGCCGAACAGCTTGTCGCCCACCTCCCGGTAGGCATCCATACACTCTTCGATGCTCATACGAAGTCTCGATAGCATAGTCGCAATCAGACCACCTGTGCTGGTGCCATATATGAAGTCAAAGTAATGGCAAGGCAGCAGGTCCTCCTCGGCTGGTATTGAGTCCTCCAGCGGATCCAGCTTGTGCAACTCGAGTTCCCAGCAGTGTACCTGGCAAAGGTCAGAACATCATCACAGTTCTTGGCGTAGTCTATACAATCAAGGTGTGTCGGTTTTTGACAGGCCACCAACGCGAGAGGAGAACCTTCTCAGAGTGCGGCCTACAGAGGGGCACTCCGTTGAACGGATATCCGGTCTATGTCCAAAAAGAGTATTGCAAAGAGGCATCGTAGTCTCTTGAAGATCGATGTGTGGTTGTGTTTTTACGGGCACCGCTTACCTCATGCATGAGAGCTCGCAGTATCAGAAGGCTGGAGTAACCTCTGATACCGCCTCCATCCAGCGCCAGTATGCAAGGATCCCAACTGTCTTTGATCGCTTCCGCCCATTCTCTCCCAGCTTCTGCGTTTTCAGGTCGTATGCTGCGTCTTGCCGATCCATTGCCAGCTCTGGAGCGTGGCATATCCTCTGCGGTCCTCGAGAAGGACCAAGGTGCCGTGGGTAGCGAATCCAGGGTGGATGATTGCACAGGCCGTACTTCTGTAATGAAGACTGCCGCCACCGGTTCTGTAATGCCGTCTCAGGGTTGATGTGGTCTTGAAACAGTGCGCCGGTCTGTGGTGATGCCTGACGAGAGGCCGGCAGTTTGCGGCGTTGCAAAGCGCCCTGAAAGCCTCAGCAGCCTGATGGTAACTTTTCGTAGTGTGGTCTCGGCTCGGAAGTGTCGCCTCGAGTCTTATGCGGCCTTGTTACAGCGTCTAGGCCCATGAGGCTGCATAAAAGGAGAGCAGCAGGTTATGAACTCGCTGAGCGCCCGTGTGCCTCCACGATCGAAGAACGATCCTCTGGATGCGGGCAACTGGTTCTTGTGGTAGGCACGGCGTACAACGTTCGAGGAAGTATACAACTCTAACAGGCTGCGTCGGAGGATGCAAGAGAAAGTCTAAGGATGACTGGTACGCGACGCGCGAAAGCGGTGTGGCCGCGTATAAAGTCCTCGTTATCTAGTTGCCTAGCTTGCACATGTACAGAGAAGGATATGGAGATATGAATGGAAGGAGAGCAGCAGTCCGTAACAGAAGTAGACAGAACGTCAAACAGAAGTGTTTTAAGGAAGAATCGAGGCCGCCCAAGGAGAGGACAGTCAAGCTACATGTGCCTGCAAGTTTACCTAATCAGAGATGCGCGCTGCGGCTACCCCAGGATAAGCGTTGATCGCCACACGCGCTTATGCAGCCTATTTCGAGGAACGGCGCGTTTCGAGCTGAGCCGCCTGCACGTGAGCGCAATGAAAAATGCAAGCGTGATGAGCTGCAGTCGCTTGATGTCTTAACCGGATGCATCCAGCAACTGCTCGAATGAAGGTACCAATGGGTCCAGCGCAACAAGCTCTCATCTGCCATGGAACGCTCGGAAGACCGCGTCGCACGTGACGCTCCGCTAGTATGAAGCAACAACGTCAGACAGCCAAGGCATCGTTGTCCACTCTTGTTTGGCGCTGTATTGACTGTGCTACTTGCTAACACATTCGACCGGAATCACACTACAATCACTCCTTCTGTATTGATCTGCTGACTGTACAGCAACTCGTATCTCCATTCGTACAAGCGAAAGCGGTTGTTTGCTGGTAAAGCCAAGGCCGGCTATGCTGTGACTGAGGCGCAGTCATCACACCCGAAGCTTCCTGCTGCGTCAGGCCACAGGCCACGCCTCTCCAGAACTGTCTCGTTCTTCTCTCTTGCGCCTACGTTCACCCGACTACCCAGGCCAGGTGCCTTGCTTTGCACTACTCTCTCCATCCGGCCTTGACCTGAGACCCTACATAAACACTGGTCGCTCAACCGAGACCCCAAAAACCTTTTGTCTTATACGCACCAGCGCACAAACTTTGTACTGCTTTGACTTACGACAGCTACACTTTCACGATGAGCAATACTGTCACGAGAATCGTCACCAACAGTCAGCCCACTTGGAAGAGCGATTCCACACACAGCTCGTCGAGCAGTGCGATTCGCTACCAACTCGACGAGGAGGATACAAGTCCTATATTGGTCTACGATCACAAAAATGCTGACATCTTCACCTCTTCACAAAAGGATCTTGTCCGCTCTCTAGACGATGGTAGGTCATCTCCACCAACTGACTTCAGGCAACCACTTCAACTCTGACATATGATAGATCCGAAGTATCAGTCTACCAAAAGGGCCGACGCTATCGCGTCACCAAAAAGGACATTCCACGATTTACATCTGTGCTTGACATCAAGCGTCACGACTTCTACATCGGCCACGAGCACGACGCGTACAGAACGCTCCCCAACTACGACTCCCCGCTCGCATCTATCCGCCTTCCCTCAAACATCTATTTCAGCCGGTCTTTGCTCGGGAATTATCAAAAATTGTTCATAATCAGTCCTGAGACGAGTCCAGAAGGGAGCCTGGCCGATAGCGATGAGAGCAGAAAAATCAGTCCCTCGTCCACGTTCGGCAGCGAGACCAGCGGTATTGCTGAAGCTGGTGCTGAACGGGACTGACGGACGATCCGATACGTCTCTTGGGTAACGGTTCTGGCGTTCTGGCATGGTCAGCCTGGGTGTTGTCTTGGTGATGGCGCAAGGTTCCGACGGTGTGCTTCTGGCATGATACCCACACCTGCGTGTTACGTTGAGCATACGAGTTCAGGGATAGCCCGCATTGCAAGGCCTCCCGTGTCTCTCTTCCAACTCCGGTTTCTTGGATCTGTTCTTATGGTCTTCTCATTGGGCCTGTCGCTACGGTTTCTTTGCACGCAGGTGGTGTGTCGTGCTTAGTAGATCACCATGACATTCTCCCATCACGTGCTGGTGGCCGGGTCGGTTCGGTCGGACCGACGTATTCGTGTTTCCTAACGCCAAGTTCCCCATCACTCCACCATCTCCACCACTCCTCTTGCATGTATGTTGAGTTGCGACCTACTGCGCCTGCAGGACACGGGCGTTCCCATTCCCTTCCAACTTCGACCATGACTCGAGACTCCGATTTGCGTAGCAGGTGCACCGCAGCTTCCCGGTTCATGTGGGGTGACAGGTAAAGAACCCTCTTTTGAGAGGCCTAGACAACCGAGCAGCCGCAGGTATGCAGCAACGCCTCTCCGTCCGTCCACTCTGCTTTCGAGACACTACAACGGCTACAAGTGAAAAGCACATCAACGCTACCTGAACCATCTGCGGGTTGAGCCATGGCATCAGAGGACTCAGAGCGAGGCAAAACCGCATATATCACAGGTTGTCCTTCCCTTCAATTTCTCTCCCCTTGAACAGCAATCGCTGACACGCATCGCAGGCGGAGCCAACGGAATCGGACGCGCAGTAGCAGAGCTACTCGTCTTGCGCGGGTATGTTTGTCCCGCCCTTCCGCTCTTTCTCTCTCTCCCCTTTCTCTCTTTACGTCTCGCCTGCCACAACATCCACCTGCCAAACCTCAACACTAACCGCCACCCACAGCGCAAGTGTCTGCATAGCAGATTCCAACATCACCTCGGCCCAACACTTCGTCGATGCCCTCAACAAGGTCGCACGCTCACTAGGAAAGAAGCACGTCGCTTCCGCCCTCGAAGTCGACGTTGCCTCTTGGGACTCGCAACTCTCCGCTTTTCAAAAGGCCGTTGCCCATCTTGGAAGGGTTGACTATGTGTACCCGATCGCCGGCATCGGCGAGCGCGCCTTCATCCCCAACGATTCCTCCCCATCATCACAGGGGTATGTCAAACCGGATCTAAGCACCCTGGGCGTTGATCTGAACGGCGTCCTCTATACCATCAGCCTTGCCCTGCAGCAATTCCGCCGTCAGGAGAGAGATTCTTTGGGCTTCAGGGGCAAAATCGGATGTGTGGCGAGTATCTGCGGGTTCTACTGCGTGCCCACCCTACCCGTGTACACGGCCGCAAAACACGGCGTCACGGGCTTCGTGCGCAGTTACGGCAAGTACCTGCCTAAAGAGGGAATCACGCTCAACGCCGTCGCGCCCGCCGTCGTCCGCACTGGAATCAGCACGAGTGCGTTTTATGATGACATGGAGAGCAGGGGTCTGCTTACGCCTATGCAGAGCGTGGTCGATGCGTTTGATAGCTTGTTAGACGGCAGTGAGGTGAGTGGGGAGATCCTCGAGGTTGGACCGAAGGGCGGGGTTGTCAGGAGGGCGCCGGCTGGGTATCTGGATGAGGAGAGCGGGACAGTTTGTGAGTTGTTGGAAGAGAGGGGGAGGAAGTTGCACGAGCGCAAGGATGGCGGGGACAGAGCTGGGAAGGACGGGAACGATCATGGTGATGGGAGGAAGGACTCGGGTTTTCTGAAAGATCTTGCTGAGGGAAGTGCAGATTTGTGAGTGGCGAGTAGACGCTTGAGGGAAGTTTGAGCGCATCGAGAAATTGCTGTGGCATATGGTATGAATGAATGGCATGATCTGTATACTGAACTGTTCGGACGTCGTGGACTGATGTACGTCGTCGAGGGTGCGATTTGACTTGCCGGTTGTCCCGATCCCCACTTTCTATAGCGGGGGATGGAACTATTGATTACACCTGGACTATCAAGCAGACACCTCATATCCTACAGCACTGTGCTCGGTTTAGCCAAGAGCGAAGCGCGTCGAAGTGAAAATGGCATCCTTCAGCGTCAAAGCCCTCGACCACGTCGTCCTGACCGTCAACGATATCCAAGCAACCGTAAACTTCTACACCCAACGACTAGGCATGAAGCATGAAGCATTCACATCACCCAAAGATCCCAGCGTAGAACGGTAATCACCTCTTAATCCTTCTAGTCCTTCCCATGAGCTGTCTGACATCTATCCCGACGCTGAACACGAGAATTACAGCCACGCGCTCCTCTTCGGCGATCAGAAAATCAACCTCCACCTGTCCGGCCGCGAGTTCGAGCCAAAAGCCGGTACTGTGCAACCGGGCAGCGCGGATCTGTGCTTCCTGACCGACACCCCAATTGATGAGGTACTAGAGAGTTTAAAGGGTGTCGGGCTGGAGATTTTGGAGGAGGGGAAGGTCGTTGAGAGGACGGGTGCGAAGGGAAGCTGCGCAGTGTGTACGTGAGAGACCCGGATGGCAATTTGATCGAGTAAGTAATGTTTGCCCATGTAGTGATTGCGACACGTATGCGTGTAGACTTGCTGACGAGGGAGAAGAGTGTCGAATTATGTCTAGATCATGTACTGCTCGCTGTTCCCTATGGCTTAGGCGGCGACGGCATCGCTATACTAGGCTGCTATGATTGTCAACCAGGATACTGCTTGCCCCGAGAGGCTGCACTGCTAATCTCTACATCCTTTATACGTGTCATGAACAAATACTCTGCAGCCGCCACTGGAGATGTACGGACGTCTGTCAACCAGTGGCAAGCATTGGCAGACCACTACCCTCCATCTTTCTTCCTTTAGAAATACCTCGAAGACAACAGACATACGTATCGAACCAACACTGCCCACCGCCGCACACCTTTACAGCTTTGCCTTTGGCGGCTGGTTCTCCGTCTTCGCCATATCCTTCAGAACTCTCCTCAGGATCTTTCCAGCCTGACTTTTGGGAACGGTATCGATGAACCGCACACCGCCCCTCAGCTTCTTGTAATAGGCCACCCGTTTGTCGAGCCATTTCTGGATCTCGCTGGCCAGCTCGTCGGAGGGCGAGTGACCCTCCGCGGGGACGATGTAGGCCCTTGGTGCTTCGGTGTGTTGCTCCTCGAGGTAGATGCCGACGACGGCTACGTCTTGCACAAGTGGGCAATCGAGGAGTAGGCCTTCGAGCTCTGATCATCAGGAATAAGTCAGTAAATTAGTCTGCCTTCAGAAGGGTTGGAAGATGAAAGAGGACGGGTTTACTGACCTGCAGGCGCGACCTGGAAGCCGTTCCACTTGATCAGCTCCTTGACGCGGTCGCTGATAAAGAAGTTGTGGTTCTCGTCCTGCATGCCGACGTCGCCAGTCTTGAAAAAGCCGTCGGGGGTGATGGCGTTCGCGGTGGCTTCTGGGTTTCTCCAGTACCCTTTGAAGACGTTGGGCCCGTGGAGCCAGAGCTCGCCTTTCTCGCCTGCCGGAACCTCGGACCCGGATTCAGAGACGTACATGGCGGTCATGTTTGGAAACAGCTTGCCGACGGATCCAACTGTGTCGAACCAATCTTCCCAAGGCTTGAGCGTATGTCAATTGGGGTTATTTTCTGAGACGGGATCATGGTGAACTGACTTGCGTATGCGTCATAGGGCTTGTCTCGCTGAGACCGTAGGCTTGATTCACCTTGAGCTTCAGCTTCGAGTGCACAGCCGCTACCAGCTCTTTGGTAAGCGGTGCTGCACCGGATGTGATCATCCGCAGAGAGCTGAGGTCGTATTTCTGTACGTTTGGTCCGCGCGAGAGCTGAACGAGGACGGGTGGAGCGACGTAAGTGAAAGTAATCTTGTGTCTCTGTACAGCTTCGCAGAAGGCGTCCAAGTTGAATTGCGGCATCACTACCAGCTCGATGCCTCGATGCAGCGGCTGATGTACAAGTCCCGTTAGGCCTTGTGGAGACGTTAACGACGGTAGAACCTGTCACTGGGAGTGGCTGTTACTCACCGTAGATATGAAAAACGGGAGCACCCCCAAGATTCTATCTTCGCCCGAGCGGTAGTTGTGTCCAACGCTGTGTTTGACCATGAGAACGTCCGAAATGATATTCCGGTGGCTTAACATGACCCCTTTCGGCAGTCCCGTCGTGCCTGAACTGTAAGCCAGAAAGGACAAATCTGTATCGGGATCAAGCTTTACGCGCCCACTCCCCTTACTGTTGCTCGATTTAAGCATGTTTGTGAAGTGTTTTGCAGGGCCACCGGGACCCGTGTCGGCACCAATCAAGATGATCTTGGTTTGCGGTATGTTTGCAATTTTGGCGGCCTCGCTCGCAACCCGCAAAAGGCCATGTTGAGTAATAATAGCCTTTGCACCCGCATCTTTGAGAATGTGTGCTAATTCACTAGCAGAGTAGCCAGGGTTGGCGGGCGCGACGACACCGCCAGCGTAGAGTGTACCATACACACACGGTGCGTAATCGACATCGTTTGGTGAAAAGACACAGAGCACGTCGCCACGCTGCCAGTCGAGATCGTCTATCAGAGCATTTCCGAACCCTTGAGCTGTGACCTTCACATCTGTATATGTATATCGTCGACTATCGTCAAGGGCGCGGTAGATGACTGCCAGCAAATCAACGACCGATTTGACTTTGAGAGTCGATACGTGCGCACATACCTGTATTCACAGGGAAACCTCCATCGCGAGGACTCTCGAACATGAATCCCCATAGATCAACGGCAGGTATGTCGAAAGCAGGGTAAGGTGATGAGGTTGGCATGCTGACAATTTCAATGTCGTTCCACCTTTCTGTGCCGGAGAATCTAACATGAACACGTTGGAGAAGCAACGCTTAGAAGCAGCGCAAGTCACTGTCGAAACACGCCGTCCAATGCCAATATGCGCTCGAGTACGTACCTGTATACCACTTACGATTGTCGTCACTCCGCATCTCCATCTCCGCCTCCGCATTTGGTAACCGAGGCACCTCGGAGATAACCGATCGTAACCTTATCCATCTTCCTGGAACACCATGTCCGTTGATCAACCGCTTTCAGACATACGGTCTAAGGTGCCTGCAAATGTATCGAGATAGCGAGATGCAGGAAATTGAAGCGCACCGCCTTCATTGCGGGATCTGCCCGTAGCATAGATCTCAAAAGCAATGTTGCGCCATGTATGCACAACATCCGTAGCCCGAACTGTGCTGGATGAATGGACGAATCGGAGCCCTATGCGAGGGCGATGGGGTTTCTGATCCCACCCTGAAAGCTGCATTTCGAGGTCAGATGTCGAGCTCAAGTGATACAGATTGCGTCATGTTCCTCCACAATACTGCTGACGTGGAGTGGAGGGGCAGTAGCAGTTCTACATAGGATCCCAACATCTGAATGCTGACCCTTCGCGACTGTAGCAGGTGTGCCAGCTTTTCATTCTATCACAACATGGCTCGGAACAAAACCGAGTACAGCTCTTCCGAGGCGGACGGTTGGGCAGCCCATGTGGACAACTACATCAAAGTGGTGGAGCCACTTACAAGAGGTCCGACAGAGGCTCTGGTCAACGAGGTCGACAAGCTCTTGCCTTTCACAGGCCCTGACGTTCGAGTTCTGGACAATGGGAGCGGTACCGGCTTGCTTGCCAGCTACCTGGCAGCCAAATATCCCGAGGTTCCGATCGTAGCCGCCGACATCTCTTCAGGCATGCTTGAAAATCTCGAGAAGAAGGCTGAAAAGAAGGGCTGGAAGGCCGTCGAGACCAAAACCATCGATGCTTTGGACCTGCAAAGTCTGGCAGATAATCCGTTCTCGCATGTACTGTCGACCTTCATGCTTGGGAGTATATCCTCACCATTGCAAGGTGTGCAAGAGATGTATAAAGTTACGAAGCCTGGCGGTATCCTTGGCATAGCGGTTTGGGACCACAATATCGTCTGGTCCGACGTCTGGAGGGAAACAATCCGTCGATCGCAAAACAAGCCGTTCTACGAGCCGCCACTGATTTTCGATCCTTCGATGTGCTACAAGGACACTGTGGAGAAGACTCTCAAAGGAGCAGGATGGGACGACGCAGAGGTGAGCGTGCAGCAGACGTACTACGCGCCCTGGGACAGTGCTGATGCTGCCTGCGACTTCTTCTGGAATGGCAAGAATCCCATCGTCGAGATGTTTGTCCGGGGCTGGGAAGACAATGTCGAACAGATCAAGCCGGTGCTGCGACAAGTGTACGAGGAACTCTATGGAAGCGGAAAACATCAGGGCTGCCCTACGATCCAGGCGATTGCCTGGAAGCGATAACATGTTGTTTGCGTATCTAGGTCATCATGTGTTGGCGGAAAAGAGCTTTGTCAGGTTGCGATGGGACGGGTAGCATATATGCATTGTACGACAATGCGATCATCACGTTTCCCAGTATACGATTCCCAGTTCGATGCAAATCCTGGTATAAAACATGGACGTGCTATGTTAATTATGTTTACGGGCCGCCACGGAAATGGAGTCAGCCGATGCACATTCTCGCTCCGTTTGGAGTGGAGCTTGTTGAGGGGGCTGGGAGAGCCGTTGATTGTTGCATTCCAATAATCCTAGCGAAGGATATACCGCGGAGTAGATTTTCAAAAATCAGAGTGAATCCGTTTACGAGCACCTCATCAAAACGTTCATAGCCCAGATGCCGGTCTCTCCAAGCCTTCCGCCCGCATTGCCACACACAGTTAGATAGAAGAAGATGCTTTCTTTCAACGTTCGATACCTCGTCAAAGTAAGGCTTCTCGCCTCCGCTGAACTTCTGACTATTAGTAGTAATTTCGGAAACTCCAAACCCCATTAATTGAGGCTGATTAGAAACGCGGAATGGCGCGCGTTCCCTACGTCACGCTTGATAATGTTCAGAACGCGGCAGACTGTTGTTGCACGACTTTTATCTTCTCGTATCGCCATCATGTCTTCCGCGAAAACCTATTCTGACTCGTTCCTGAACTTCCAATATGGATCTGGAAGCAGCGCAGAGGGAAGGCGAAACAACGGCTCAAACATACCCCAGCAACGGCATTCATGATGGCACTTACTATCCGGACGGCATCCCGCCCGCTGGAGAGGGACAGCAACCCGAGGAGGGCGATATCGAGATGAGAAATTTCGAAGAGCAAGAGACGCCAGTATCCCAGAGCAGCGAAAGAGATGGAACAACGCAAACAAAAGATAATGGGGAAGGCATGGAGCGTACCGACACAAATGCCTCGATTGCCCAGACGTTGTCGCCCTCCCGCGAGATCATGTTCGTCGCAGTCATCTGTCTGGCCCAATTCATGACACAAGTAGGGTTGGGTCAAACTCTGAGTATAATACACATAATCGGCAACAGCTTCGGGTTGAGCAATCCTGGAGAATTGAGCTGGCTCATTGCAGGCTATAGTCTTACGGTTGGCACATTCATCCTTGTTGCTGGAAGACTAGGCGATCTGTTTGGGTACAAGAGGATGCTCATCATCGGCTTCTCTTGGTTCTCGCTGTGGTCAATGGTCGCTGGATTGGCTGTATACTCAAACCACGTGTTGTTCGTCTTCGCTCGTGTCTTCCAAGGGATCGGACCTGCCATGTGTTTGCCCAATGGACTCGCCATTCTTGGCGCGACATATGCTCCCGGACCACGGAAAGACATGGTGTTTGCGCTGTTCGGTGCCTGCGCGCCTGGTGGTTCTATAGTACGTTCCTACTGCTATGCTTCATGTTTGCCCCCACGCTCTTGCTGACAGCGACAGATTGGAGCACTCGTTGGTGGACTGTTCGCACTTACCTGGTGGCCGTGGACGTTCTTCTCATTTGCCATAGCCCTAGCAATCACTGCCGTTGTTGGTGCCTTTGTTATTCCGGATCCGCCAAAGAAAGCGAAACGTAACGGCTCGCTCATCTCCCAACTGGATGTACTGGGTGGGCTCCTCGGTATCATCGCGCTCGTTCTCTTCAACTTCGCATGGAATCAAGCACCCATTGTGGGCTGGCAAAGGGTTTACGTTTATGTTACTCTCATTCTGGGCGTAATATTCGCGGCTGCGTTCTTCTACGTCGAGTTGCGTGTCGCCTCCGCGCCATTGATACCGTTTGAAGCTCTGAGCGCCGATGTAGCCTTTGTGTTGGGCTGCATTGCTTGTGGCTGGGGTTCCTTTGGTATCTGGATCTACTACCTCTGGCAATTCCTTGAAGAGTTAAGACATGCTTCACCGTTACTGGCCACAGCACAGATTTGTCCGGTAGCGATATCTGGCGCTTTGGCGTCAGTAGCAACAGGATTTCTCTTGAGCAGACTGCGTCCAGCATGGGTGATGACGATTGCGCTCACAGCATTCACGGTTGGAAACATACTTATTGGCACGGCGCCTGTCACACAAACGTACTGGGCTCAAACATTTGTGTGCGTCATCGTGATTCCATGGGGCATGGACATGAGCTTTCCGGCTGCTACTGTCATTCTTTCGAATGCTGTGAAAAAGAGCATCAAGGAATTGCAGCAAGTTTGGTCAACACCGTGGTCAATTACAGCATCTCGCTCGGCCTCGGGTTTGCGGGTACCGTCGAGGTTCATGTCAACGACGGCGGAAGAACGCCCGCTCAGGTGCTCAAGGGTTACAGAGGCGCTTACTACATGTCGTTCGGCCTTTCAGGACTGGGTCTGTGCATTAGCATGCTGTTTCTGCTCAGGGGATACTGGAGGGACAGGAGAAAGGCGCAGATATCGCAGGGTTAGAGAGGTATAACAACATCGTCCACCCGACAACAACGCAAACCGGGCGTTGGAATGCAGGGTGAAACGTCTTCGCGTAGTAGCATGCGCAACTGGTATTAGCTCCGGACTTCTCCGGCCTTGTACAGTATATACATGCGCAGCACTGTCGAGCCGGGTAACCGTCAGCGCCCCATGGTGTAGGTAAATATACATCAACAGTGATCTGTAGACTGGCTATGGGTCACGAATCAGACGACTCCAAGAGAGCGACGCAACACGCGGGCGCCAAAGGTGCAGTTTCGGAGTAAGGTCCTTGTCCGTGTGGGGGCGACCTGGGAGAATTCCGGTTCCTGGTACCGTGCGGCAGTCCCCGCCATGCCCATGGCAGATCCAAGAGGCAGAGAAACAGAGTTTCGCTGATCTGCACGAGAGTTTGACGCCTTCCAGTGTGCGTAATTGAGGATCGCTGTTCCCTGCAGATAAGGATAAGCCATGGGACACACTCTGAACATCAGCACCCTCCAAGTCGTACGTACACATCCCGTTCCATCCCGCCTCGATGCCAATATGATAAGTGCAGCCGTTCAGATCACGCGCCGACGCTTGACTCGAGCGCGTCCGACTTTAGGTCGTGTCGTTCGATAGTTTCCCACAGCGCGTTCTAGACTCTCTGGATTCGCATTCCAAAACACCTTCCCAGGATCGCCGGTAAGCTTTAACGGATAATGGCACACTCCTGTCAGGCCTAGTTCTAGCACGGCCGCCATCATCTTGCCTACAACCTTAACTTTGACTCCTCCTGCTGCTCAGCCTGCTTCCTGCCTTCCCCTTGCCGTCCACTCAGTGGAGTATTCGTACTGCTGCTGCCTCCCTTCACGCCTTGTTCTGCCGCTTGCGCCGCTCACGGCATGCCTAAGCTTAAGACCACCAACTAATGATGGCCATCGATATCGCAGATGTAGGCGTCCTCGAGCTCCTCACCGAGGACAGCCGGCCGACATTCATCCTGGAAACCCATACGCACGGCCTTGCAGCATACAAACACCCGCAAATCGTGTTCAGAAACAAGGCGTTAGTAGGGTTCTTGGGCGCAGGAGGTTCCGGATCTTTCGAAACATGGGTCGCAACTCTGGGCATACATGGTATTGAAGGCATTCAAGCATCCACTTTCAGGGGAAGAGCGTGGACTTTCACAACCCTCAGGCACAGGTGGCTTGTCGTGTATTGCAGTCAGCAACAGGAGGAAAGCGCGGAGCTGGTAGATCTTCCTTCGCCGCCCGCCAGCGAGGGCCCTGATCCTAGTAGGGCCAACAGCATTTGCGATCACCCTCCTTCAGTACGACAATGCCTAAGCAGTGGCGCCACCAGGCCATTTGACTGGATACGGAGCCCGGATTCAGAGCTTTCACCTCATCAATGCCTCCTCAAAAACCATGACTGGGCAGCGACGTCACTGGGCCCCATCAGCAGATGGTCAACCTCGCTCAAGCAAGCAGTTTTCATCACCGGTGCAAACCCCAACCCGAAGGTGATACTCTGGGGAGAGGAACTCATCATGATATACAACGAAGCTGCCGCGCATGTTTTCGGAGCAAAGCATCCCGCTGCCCTAGGAGCTCGCGCAGGTGAGATATGGAGTGAAGTCTGGGACGATCTCAGCGAGGTCGTCCGTCTTGCAGTGGAAGAAGGAAAAACCACAAGACTTCCTGCATCTCTCTTATTTCTGGAGCGCTACGGTTATGTGGAGGAGAGCTACTGGTCAATCATGGTCCTGCCTTTCGTAGATCCCCAAGGATATGTCGTTGGAGCTATAGACGAGTTCTTCGAGTTAACGGCTTCTGTTCTGTTCAAGAGGAGGCGAGATACGTTGGAAAAGCTCCCTGACCTCTTATCGAACACCCTGTCGTTAGAACAGCTCTGGACGCAGTTCCTGTCTGGGCTCGAGGAGTGCCGCGAGGACGTACCGTTTGCAGTCCTCTATGCCTTGGACGACGACACACCGAGCTCTTCTGGCCCGGCGTCCCCTCTTAACGACCCGGCAAAACTCTACACACTCCGGGGACCTTGGGGATCATGCAGCAAAATTCGTCTTTACCCGACGCCTTTGATTTGAGTGGATTCCTCTTGGATGGTTCTGGGCTGGCGCGCGCCTGCCGAAACGCCAGTTATCAAGTCGTCCAACTGACCTCAGAGGAAGGCACTCTGCCATCCGGCTTGACTGGGCCGGTCCACGATCGCGGCTTTGGGGATAGTATCAAAGCTGCCTATGTTCTGCCTGTTTCCATGATTGGCAGCAATCCGTTGGGTTTCTTGATCTTGGGTACCAACCCACGAAGACCTCTCGATGAAGCGTCTTTGACGTTTGCGCAGAGCTTGTCCGACATTCTCTCCAGAATTGCTTTCCGGAAACATCAGCAGAGGTTGAAAGAGCTACAAGCCCGTTTGTCTGCACAGTTGCGCGAGACTGAGAGGGAAGCCGAAAGGGTTGAGAAACGGTTCACGCACATGGCAGAGAATGCGCCCGTCGGGATCTGCTCTTTCAAGGTTAGTCAAGTACCTTTGTCGAGCTTTGAATCGAAATGCTTACATTGCATTAGCCAGACGGTGTCCCTGTGTACGTGAATGATGAGTATCTGCGCTTGCTCTCCATATCCAGAGAAGAGTGGATGCAATCAACATATACAGGCAACATCTGGAGAGATACCGTATGCTTTGAGGACATCAAGGACGTTGAAGAGAAATGGGTAGCTATGGTTACCGGACAAATACCTACTTTCACCTTCGAAGTGCGATCCAAAAGGCTTCGCGTGGACCCTGGCACTGGATGCGGTACCCCGAACATGCTACGCTCTGGGGGACATCAAGCGTAGAGTTGGACGAAGCGGGCAACGTGCTATATATCCACAACTGGTTGCTCGACATTTCCCACAGGAAACGTGTGGAGGTATTGCAGGCCCAGCGACTTGAGGAAGCCCTCGAGATGAAGAGACAGAGCTCCAATTTCCAGGACCTGATCTGTCATGAACTCAGGAACCCTCTATCTGCGATACTGCAGTCGGCCGACTGGATCGTATCAGAGGCAAAGAATCCAGCGTCCCCGGAAGTGGTCGAGAGTATCATAGATTCGGCTCAGACGATCATACTTTGTGCTCAACACCAGAAACACATTGTGGACGATGTGCTCACGCTCAGCAAACTCGACTCAAATCTGCTGGTGCTGGCACCGGACAAAATACAACCGCCTCAGCTTATCAGAAAGGCCTTGCGGATGTTCGTGCCTGAGCTCCAAAGAGCCGGAGTGGAAGCTACGCTGGAGATTGAGCCAAGCTATTATCAATGCTTGCTCGCACGAGACTACGTCATGCTGGATCAATCGAGGTTGCTACAGGTGGTCATCAACCTCTTGACCAACGCGATCAAGTTCACTCAGTACTCTACGGAACGCAAAATCACCGTGTCTTTAGCAGCTTCATACAAACGGCCTGATCATACCAGTCAAGATGTTGCCTTCATCGAGCAACGCCCAACACGGCCGGGCACGCCAAACAGATCGTCGGAGTGGGGTTCCGGGCATGACATCTTTGTCCAGTTCATGGTGAGGGATACCGGCCGCGGGCTCAGCAAAGAAGAAACGGCCCAGCTATTCCAACGCTTCTCGCAGGCCTCTCCCAAAACTTACAAACAATACGGTGGTTCGGGATTGGGGTTGTTCATCAGCAGGGAACTCACGGAGCTGCAGGACGGCCAAATCGGGGTTTCCAGCAAAGGCCTGGGCGAAGGCAGTACGTTCGCTTTCTACGTCAGGGCCCGCCAATGCGTGTCACCTCAACCTAGCGCACCGGCGTTGCACCGCGCTCACACCCCGTCTATGGCTGTTTCACCAGTCGCGTATACACCGGATGGCTCCTCGCTTCCTTCGCCTGCCACGCCGCCAGTGCTTCCTCCGCGCGCTGATTCGGCCACAACGCAAGATCTACCCAAGGCCGACCTCTCCAAAGCGGAAAGCTCGCCGCTACACGTGCTTCTCGTGGAGGATAACCTGATCAACCAAAGAGTGGTGTCGAAACAGCTGCAAGCGCAGGGCTGGACGGTACACGTGGCCAACCACGGCCTGGAAGCGCTCGAGTTCATACGCAGGTCCAATTTCTGGAACGCCTCGGAAGAAAGGACGGCGGATGTGGTGCACATCGACGTCGTCCTCATGGACCTCGAGATGCCCACCATGGACGGGCTCACGTGCGTGGGCGAGATCCGCAAATTGCAACGCGACGGCCAGCTCAGGAGCCATGTGCCCATTATTGCGGTCACGGCGAACGCGCGCAGCGAGCACATCAACACCGCCATCGCGGCCGGCATGGACGAGGTGGTGACGAAGCCATTCCGAATCCCGGAGCTGGTGCCGCAGATGCAGGGGGTCGTAGCTCGGGCGCGTCGGCGGAAGTCGTCGGTTGTCCTTCCTGCGGTCGCGGCCGCGCTGACGGACGCGGTCGCCAGACTCTCAATGGCCAAGATTCAAGGAACTTAAGGGAAGGACACACACACACACACACACACACACACACACACACACACACACACACACACAATGAAGTCAACACATGGAAGAAGAACGACGGAACGTGGACGTACGCTTGTGTGAAGAGATGGCACGACAGATCACCGAGCCGAGTCGGTTCACGGAGACAAAGACCAGGCTGGAGAAAGCAAACGCGCGCCGCGATCCCTCAACGGCAAGAGGAACAGTCGCACGATGAAATGGTCTGGCACCGTCGCGGAGGAAAATCGATATCCGATGTCAGTCGTTCAAGTCAGTTGGTCGTTTTCGAAACACGACGCTTCGAGCGATGGAGGGAATTGGAAGAAGCATGAGAACAACTCTCCGGCATACACCAAGGGAGGTGAGGGGGAACCGTTAAGACGATCACGCGCGTGCTGGCTCACATATCTGAACAAGCACGTGGGAAACATGCTCAACACGGCACGAATACTCAAGGGGAGTGAAGGATTCTATGGTAATCGGGTCCGAGTATAGAGAGCTCGCCATCGACCAAGAAAGGCATGTAGAAGAAAGTATAATAGAAAGCAAAAAATAAAAATCGAAGATGCCGTAGCAAAATCCCGTATGTATCCAGAGCCGGTGGTATCTCCCAAGTAGTAAAAAAAAGAAAAGAAAAGAAAAAGGGGGAAGGCGCCCCGGCCTCCATATGAGAGTTCCACAAGACTGTCAAAACAAACAGAAGATTGTTCAGAGTTCTCCGCTCCGCTTGCCCTCCGAACCCTTCTCGAGCCCCGACTCAACGTTCTCGTTCCTCGACTTAACCGCCCGCCTTACACCGCTCCCAATCCGAGCTTCGCTTCTGATCCTGCTGTTCATGACGACCTGCGTCGCAACCATTCTGTCCGCTGCAGGCCTGCAGTCTTCCCATCCGGCAGCAGCGGCAGCAGCAGCAGGAGCAGTAGCCGGTTCAGAAAATCATCATGGGCTTTTTTCAGGTATGAAAGACCGCAAAGCCGTTCCCATGACTGAAATGGGGGTTGGGTAAACTGCCGCGAATGTCGCGCATGGTACGAAGAAGAAAAAGAGAGAGAGAGAGAGAGAGAGCAGGGGAAACCAAGAGAAAAAACCCCCCGGCTCAGACCTCGCCCCAGCCACCCGCGTCGCTCGCGCCCACACTCACCGCGCTCACCGCGCTGCCACTGCCGCCGGGGAAATCCCAAAACTTCCTCGAGCCCGCGCTGGCGCTGCGTCGGCTCCTCTTTGTGCTCTGACTGGCGCAGCTGCTGCTGCTCCGCACCCTTCCCGCCGCCACCGCCGCCGCCAGGTGGTTGCCGGTGGTGGACAGGAGGTAGTTCTGGTGTCGGCGGAGGATGGACTCGCGTCGGCGCTGGGCGCTGCGTTCGGCGGCGCGGGAGACGAGCGGGTGGTGCGCTTTGATGAGGTTTGCGCGGCGTTGGGATTCGGGGATGTGCCCAGGGCACCGGCGCTGGCGGAGGGCTTAATCGGGTTTGTTGGGTTTGTTGGGTTCGTTGGATCTGTAGTCCAAGATGCGGGGAGCGGGCCCAGGGTCTGGGTGGATGCGGCGTTGGGACGTTGCGGCTGAAGGGCTGCTGAAGGGGGATTCTGAGCGGGTGAGTACGGGCGGGAGGAGAAGCGGTTGCGGAGATAAGTGAAGATGGTATTGATGTCGAGGTCGCGCTGCCAGTATTCGGCGTCTTGTTGAGTGGCGTCGGCTGTCGTCTGCGCGGTGATGGGTTGTGTCATGGTAGTGAGGGGTTCTTCTTCGATACCCCAGAGGGAGGCGTCAGTTGCAGTCAGGTTAGGTTGTAGAGTGGGCGCGAAGAGGGCTTCGGAGGCGGCAAGGTTGGCTGATTGATACCGTGACCCTGCAGACGACTGAGCCGGGAGTGGGATTGTCCGGGCAGGGGTCGGTTTTGGAAGGGTTGTGGGTAGAGCGGCGGATGGTTGGATATGACCAGCCCGGGCGTAAGTGCTGAAAGCACCGTCGTGTTCGAAGATTTCATGGACGAGGATGCCAAGCTCACGAGCGATCCGTTCCAGCAACCGACGCTCCCAAGCCATGCCTGGATGTGTTGTGGGACTGGATTGCTCGGTCCGAACGCCCAAAGGGGAGGCCTGGGTTGGTGTAGCCGATAGTTCAGAAGGTAGCTCCTCACCGAAGATGACGGAAAGTGTGCTGTCGTCCAGCCCAATCAGATCCCGAATGACTCGCCTGGTGATGCGCTGCCAGAACGATTCCGTCTCCTCCTTTTCTCCCGCTTTCAACCCAGCTGTCGGTTCCGCAACGGACTGCTGACGCGGTACACCGGTGCCTGAATCGGTTGCGCCGCTCACGGCCCTTTCACTTGGCACTCCACTCATCCTGCTCATTCTCCTCTGCCTCCGTCTCGTCTCCCTTTCAATCTCCTCCAGCACGGCCTTGCTCTGTTCCATCCTCCACTTCTCGATCCTCAACCTCCTTTCTTCCGCTTTGTCCAGCCCTCTGGAATGCTCTTCCTCCTCCATAGCATCCAACCTCTTCTGCACACTGCTTCGCCTCCTTGCCCGTCTCCGATGCGGGTTGAACCTCTCGAACTGCCACAACTGCTCCTGCATGCCTTCGGCAGCGTGGTTGTAGCTCGAGGGGAAAGTGCCCAGGCCATCATGCATGGGCAAAACGGTCTCTCCGCTCTGGTATATCAGCCTCGGTGATGAGGGTGCGTGGAAGGCATGCAGTCCATCGTCCAAGCTGTCCAGTTCGGCCTCGTCTTCATCCTCGATCTCGGTGCCCTGACAGGTCAGGTTCCCGTCATCGTCTTGGTCGTCCCTTTCGCCGATCTGGTCGCTCCTCACGCCTGTCTCTAACGATCCAAAGTCAGAGGCTCGGGAGAAGTTTGTGGTGCGCGGGGTGTGCGAGGTCTGCGACTGTGAGCCCTGGCTCTGAACGGCACAGTCGGGGGAGAAGAGGATCCATTCCTGTGACTCTTCGAGTACTGGGCGCCTGCTGCGCTGTGGTGAGCTCG
This sequence comes from Taxawa tesnikishii (nom. ined.), assembly GCA_030247885.1. Classification (NCBI taxonomy): domain Eukaryota; kingdom Fungi; phylum Ascomycota; class Dothideomycetes; order Dothideales; species Taxawa tesnikishii (nom. ined.). The sequence goes on from JAPDRO010000006.1 coordinate 46,399, forward strand.
GAGCGACGGCCTCGGTGGTGACGGCAGGCGTGGAAAAGGAGACTTGACGAGCGGGGGCAGGTCGTTGTTGAGGTTGACGGAAGGCCATGACGACGGCGGCCTGGACTGTCGATGGCGCAGACGGTGAGAGACGGTAGATGCAATCGAGTTTAGATGGCGTGGAAGGAAAAGATCACAGGGAGGAATGCGCGCGCCTGGCGCGGTATTGTCAGGTGGGCGTAGCGTGATTGAACTCGGGGATGGATGGAGAGGATGGATGGAGGGGATGGATGGAGGGGATGGATGGAGGGGATGGATGGAGGGGTTGGCGTGGGAGGGTAATGGAGGAATGTAGTGACAGTTCGTCTTCACTAGCAGGTGTCAAAGGAGAGTGACAGGTGGGAGGATGGTGGTGTATCGTGTATCAGGGTGTCAGGGGAGGAGGCAGATGATGTGACGATCAGTTGACCGGCGGTCGCGCAATAGGGCCGACGAGCCCAGTTACACGGGTACTTGTCAAGATCCGGCCCAGACCGAAACAAAGAAGCAACTTCTCAGCATCAGCGACAACGGGCGGCAGCAAGACGGATTGTGGTATCGATATGGAGACTGCACAGATGTGACCGTCGTCTTGTTGTTCGCAGAGCGTTTGACAAATGCGATCAAAGCAAGGCTGGTTGTTGGCCTGTTTCGGACGGCATCACAGTCACTCGATGATGTGTCTACCCAGCTGCTGTATGCGTTCATGCGCGTGTAAGGCGTGCGGCTGCGCCCGTTACAGCCGTCGCTGAGCACCAAGCAAGCAAGAACAAGCACGACGGCCTCCTGAACAACAAAAATAATCCTGCCTTCCAGCTACGTAGCTATTGGCGAAAAACCAGCCAACAATACACGCCTTGGCCAGCGTGAAGTAGGAGATGATGGCACAAGAGCCGCCCAATACGTCGTGATGAGGCCTTGTCTGCGCAACCACCTGCAGCCTGGCAGTCATCCCTGCTCCCTGCTCCCTGCTCCCTGCTCCCTGCACGACGCCCATGCCCTTATCTGGGCCTTATCTGGGCCTTATCTCTTATCAGTCTTCACGCCGACCAAGCCTCGTCGTCCTTCCCGCTGCAGTCATCCGCCAACGTTACCAAAATTATAACACTCAAACTTCAAGATACATCCAACTTAGAGGAACATCCGCTGCGCATAAAGGTCCCTCAGCTCAACACTCTAGCCAAAGATTCCCCAAAAACCCTCACTGCCATTGATGTTGCGCAGGGGTGTGGCTGGCATACTCCGCAAGTACGGCGAACGCGCCGACGCCGACATCTGTCTCTAAACCTTGCTCAGTAACGAGCCAACGGCCAAGGTCAGTGCGTGGACTCGCGCACACGACGTGAAGACGTGTGCTGCGAGACACCGTTCTTGTGCCTGCCGAGACGGATGTGCAACGAACAGTAATCGTGACTTTGTTGCTGCGAGCAGCATGGATGAACAGTAGGATACTGCAGCGATCCAACCCAATGCCCGGCCGATAGAAGAGAAGAAAAGGAGAAACTGGCCGTCTTGATTTTTGGATAGTAAAAACAAGACGCTAACAACGGCCAATTGCCCCGCTGCATGTCCGCTTCGCATCCGTCCCAACATGCTACCCTTAACCCCAGTATGGTGTCCTCAAGCCGGTGAATGTCGACGCAATCGAACTCATGCCGTCACCCCCGTCGTCCCGCTTCCTCTGGCCCGCAAGCTGTCTCTTCGTTAGCGCGCTTCGCAAGCACGACCGAACGTTCGGGGAGGAGCACTTACCTCGAGCTGAATCTGCCTGTGCAGATGCACCAGCCAGTCAACATAGCTCTGCGCCTCGCCGTTCCTGTCCTCATACAGCAGCCTCGCAAACTCGTACTCGGCACCGTCCAACCCTTGCCGCGCCAGCTGAACGGTTAGCGCCTTCGAACCCCTCGTCAGCTCCATGTACTGCAGTATGTTCCTGACTTGGGCATTGAGGTGCGTTTCCAGAACCGGCAGGCTGGACATGAACGGATTCAGCGACTGGAGATCCGTGTACCCTTCGCCGAACAGATCTTCGAGGAGGTTGGGCGACACCTGCGCGTGCAGCCACAGGAGGCATATCTGCCCGTTGTCCACAATGTACACGCCGCCCTCCTCCATCTTCGAAAACGAGGCACGTAACGCGTCCGGCATGCGCAGCCGCCCGTTCTCGTCTGCGAAGCCGTCGGCAGGGTCGAGGTTGTGTATCGAGATGATGCGCGGGTACAGGTAGAGCGAGAGCTCCATCGGTCCCATGGCGCGGATCATGCGCATCTCGTGTACTCTGCGATCGCTGGGCTCCTTGCCGCCTTTGAAGGCCCGAGACTTGATCAGGCCCAGCACGTACATGCTGAACTCCTTGAGGTTTTCCGGCAGTACGAGTTGCCCGGGAGGGTGTGAGCCGGAGAAGTTTTTGCGGTATCCGGCCAGGACGTCAATGGCCTTCTCGGTGATCATTCCACGGATATCCTTGAGCGTCCGCTCCGAGACGCGGGCCGCAGCTTCCTTGGCCATGATGTTGATGACGGCGTCCTGGTCCACGAACTTGACGGCTTCCGCTGCGCCTTCGCTTACGCTTGCGACGAGATTGCTGCAACGTACCCTCCGCTCTCCGCCGGCTGTGGTGTAGAGTAACGCACTTTGGAAGTGAGCGTCCAGCTTGGAGTCCAACTTCCCGTCGTAGCTGAACATGACACTGAGTGCTTTGTCAGCATCGATGACTCCGTATTCCAGATCAGCTCCAAACGTATGCTGCGTGAAGTTGCCATGGTACGCCGAGATCTGCAGACCGTTCGAACACCGGACCTTCATCAGCGCTTGATAACCGGTTTCTCGGGTAACGGTATGCTTGATCTCTTTCGACAACCGGAGCAGATCCCTCGGTGCGTGGAAATTCGGGTAAAGGTATGTCTCGCCACCGCTGACTGCAGCAACGTGACCGATCGTGGCGACGTCGAGGTAGCCGCCGCTCGGAGATGCCAAGAAGAAGTCCACGCCCATACCGGCTTCCACCATCTTTGTTGCAGTCTTCCGGAATCCGGGATGTTCGGTGGTGTATAGTTTCTTCTCGGCGTCAGTGTCCCTGGCTTCGCCCTTGTCGCGTGGGAACAGACGTCCGGGTCCGTAGGTTGGCAGAGACGATAGCGAGCAGACAATCTTTCCTCCCGTTGCAGAGAGCGCCGCTAACGCCGCGTCCAGAGCGGGCAACAATGCAGCCTCAGGGTGGGGGTTCCGGGAAAACATGTTAGGTATCTGGGTAAGTAGGGATTCAATCACGTCTTTCGACGCCGCTGGGTCGACGAAGAGTCCTTCACTCAGGGGCACGAACGGTTCCTCCAGATCTGGCATGACCATCATTTGGGCTTGGTCGAGTTTTGAGCTCAGATTGTAGAAGTGAGCCTCCTTATCGAATGTGACAATGCCGACCGTTGCCCCGGGAGGCAGATTGGATTGCCTCTCACCGTTTTGTGCGTCTTGGCCAGGTAATGTATCTTTTCCGTAGAGTGCATCGCGAACGCCCTCACAGACACCTTCGAGGAACCCCTGCTTGAGGCTTCTGCGCTCACATCAATGACGAACAACCAATGCATGGTTGATGGCTCCTTCGTCCAGTATTCCTTCGGTACCGTAAACTCTACCGTACCAAGCATCAGCTCCGGCCTCTGCTGTCGGTCCACTCTGATACCCGAAGGGTCTGTTGGCGCAAAGTATTCCGAAGGGACGTCGTTGGGATGAGTACACAAATTGCAGACAAACTTGTTGCCGCCAGATCGGAAAGTCATGAAGGGGTTAATGTATGCTCGACACCGCCTGCATCGAGGTGGGCCGACTTCTCCAAAGTCAAGAACCGGTACCTTCTGCTCGCCTTCTTGTGGGGCAGCAAGGGGCTGTAAGATCAGACCAAGCGGTAGACCAGTAGCAGCAAGCGCATCCGAAGATGAGGGTATGTTGTTGAGAGTCAGACGGGCGAATTTAGGTGAAGAGTTTCCCTGGTCAAAGGCCACAAACGGTACTGCGCCGGGCGGCGGTATGTGCTGCTCCATGGTAGGATAAACGTGTTCGAGGTAATAGCGAGCTGGCACGTCTCTGGACTTGGGCACACTCGGTATCTGCTCAGGATCCACACGGCCCTGTGCACTGGACGAAGGATTTCCTAGCACGGCGTCATTGGCACCTGCTCGCGCAGCATGCTGCATAGGCGTAACCGGGTTTGCGGGACTATACTGTGATGTCGCTGCCGGGAACTGTGACATGATGCCTGGCGTGATCTGCTGCGACATGTACGGGGACGCAGGCGCATTCTGAGCATTGAGGAACTGGTTGGGAAGCGTTCCTGGTGGTACTGCAGCAACCGGCTGTACGGTCGCGGCCGGAGTCTCCAACTGGTGGTATGCATGTCTGTCCTTCTTCTTGTGCGGTCTTGCAGTTCCTGCAGCGTCTCCCCAAACCCCATAGCACCCATCTGGCCCGTCAAACCCTCCATGCTTCCTTGCTCTTGTCCTTGGGAGTATGGATTCGGCGCTGATGTTGGCGCCGGCTGCGGCGGGAAGTAACTTGCGTCTTGTCCTACGACGTTGCCCGCTGCGCTCAAGTACTGGTTAGGCGCTTGGTATGTGGTAGAGCCGGCTTGCTGGTATCCTCCCGGGCTAGGCGCAACCTGCGGTCTGAATCTGGCTTCCTTGCGGCGAGCTCCGCCGGGAGTCTGTGATCCTGGAGTTCCTAAAGCGCTTCCACTGGGTGATCCAAGGGCGTTGTTGAACATAGAGAATTCGGCCATGGTTGGAGATCGACTCGTGTCAGTCTCCGAGCTCTTTGAGAACAGCGCCTTTGACACTTTCTATAGTTTGCTACGCTGCCCAAAGATCCGATCTTTATGACAGCCTCATAACCCAAGCATCACCCTTCGTGGTCTATTCGGGGAATATGTATTAGCTAGGTTGTTGATCCAGCTTCCTATATATCCAACATGGCACCTCCCCTAATAATGATATAGCTGGCCTTGAGGCTCTCCACATCCCACTAGCATGGACTGCCAAGACATTTCCCTGAGCGGCTCCTATTTCTGTAATTCGTGCATATACTCTATCTGAAGGAGTTAGACTGGACCAACAACAAACGTAGAAGACATCATCTAATGCTGGCTCCTTGAAACCGCTAAGCATCACCATGGCGCATACGACTGCAAGTGATCCGGCAATAACGTGGGAAATCCGCCTTCTGGATATGCGGCACAGCCAGATTGCTCTCCTTGACAATGCAGCATCACAGAATCACAAGGAGTCCCAAGATGATTTGAAGCATGTTTCTCATAGCCTAAGCCGTAGCATTTCTAGCCTAAGCTTTTCCCTAAGCGCCACATGAAATGCCCCAATCAAAACCACGTCACTCCCCGAGTCTCCTATGCAAGCACCTTAAGCCTCAGTGCTGAAGGCGTCTGGGAAGCGGCGGATGTTGTACTCAATAGGACCCTTGTTACGGAGGAACTGGACGTAAGCACCGTCGACGCGGACGGCACCGGCCTGGCGCTTGGCGACGTACTCCTCGCGACGGACGGGGGTGAAGCCCCAGTTCTTGGAGACGATGATCTTTTGGCGGCCGGGGAACTTGTACATGGCACGGCGCAGAGCCTCGATGGCGGCGGCGCGGTTGGAGTCACGGGTGCGGACGGACAGGATGATCTGGCCGATGTTCACACGGGCAACGGTACCCTGGGGCTTACCGAAGGCACCACGCATACCAGTCTGGAGACGATCGGCTCCGGCGCAGGACAACATCTTGTTGATACGGATGACGTGGAAGGGGTGCACACGCACACGCAGGTGGAAACCTTCCTTACCGGTGATCTTGACGAGGTACCTGAGAGATTCCCGGTCAACCGCTGTTCATTCCGAGTCGTTCTTTTCGCAAAATTCGCCGCAGTCATTGTTGCCATGTTTCCAACCAGAAGACGACTGTGCTTTTTTGCCGCCAACTCTTTCTGGATCTCAAGGATTGCACTCACTTGTTGGCGGCGATACGGGCAGCCTCAAGAGCCTCGGAGGACAGCTGCTCGTACTCGTTGGAGACCATGTGCACGCACAGAGGGAAGTCATCGACGCTGGCCTTCTTACGTCCCAGATCAAAGATACGGATCTTGGGGTCGGGAACACCACGGTTGAACCGGGACTTAGGGTATGGCTTGTTTTTGCAGTAGCCTGACAGCCTGTCAGTTTCCGGACCCTTCTTTGCAGCTAAAAGATGCGGTATAACGTACGGTAGCAACGAGCTGGACGGCGTGCCATTGTGTCGGTGTTCGATGGGTGATGTCGATGTGCGAGGGAGGAGAGAAGTCAAGGAATGGGATTCAAAAGCAGCGTCGATAGAGGTCTTGGCAGTCGTCGATTTCTAAGCCGTGAGCGAGCGTGCGGCGAGAGAAAGCGCGGACGCAGCGGTTCGCTTAGCCCACCAATCAAACTCCTATCCCCGGTTCTAGCAACAACTTCGCCCCTCTGACGGTATCTCACCTCATCAAAAACTGCTCTACGTCGACCGTCTTCCATCAAGTCCGTTTGTCAGCCATCGTGAGTCACAGCTTGCCATTGAGATTGCTGTCTTGAGACTGGTCTCTATTCGTGCAACGTTGTAGAAACTCGTCGGGAGCAACATGCTTTAGCGACTAGCGTCTGTTCCAGTAAGACTTTCCTTCTGCACTCTCTAACTGGAGAAGCTCGCGACCTGCCTGCTATCCGTATGAAGCCTCATACGCTGCTCTACATTGCGACAGCAGTACATGCGGCGACTTAAGTGAAGGGTAAGGCTGTGGTGCTGCGCCTCAAATCCATGCCCCGCCTTCCTTTTGACTGTGAAGATGATCGCTTATCGCAGTCTCTTCTGGCAGGTACTAGCATGCCTTGTACTGCTAGACTATAAGGCATGTTGTTAGACACGGACACGCGAGATGCCATAAGTCGCCAAGGTTTCAAAAGGACTCTGTGTATCGCAAGAAGCGCCGCGGTAGTTTACTTTAACCGAGCTTTGTTTGGATGAATACAAGGGATGGTCTGTGAAATTCGAATACAATGGACGTTTGGTGCGGTTTCCTGATGTATTGGTCTCAGATGAAGGACTTTGGGGCTGCCAACAGAAGCTCTGTAAGATGGTCGTTTTGCTCTATTACCGACACCAGTGCAAGATTCCTCGCAGCCTCTTCGTTCTTGTCGCCCACGATCTTGAATCTGGGTTCATGATTCGAACAGGCTCTAGCTCCACGTTAACAGGCGGCTTGGATGCGGCTTTTGAGACCTTTATAACGCAGGAACTTGGTGTCATTCATCCGTCAAGAAACCACGCTTCCTCTTCTGTAATGACCATGTCTCTTCTCTCACAAGGGTTCTCACAAGGGTTCTCGCATCGGTATGTTTGTTGTTGAGAACGCGCACGTGTCACTCGTACCTATGCTCAAGAATCTGTCAAATGTCAAAAGAAGCTCATACGTTTTACGCGCAGTCCCTTCACCGTAACCACGCGACCACGTTCGGTCACACACGGTCGACGGAGATCTCGACCATGAAGATTCTAGGGAAGGCTGGTGTTGCTTTTAAGAGACACGAAAGGACGAACCCCTCTGCATGAGACCCCATGCTTTTTCACACCAACTGACGTGAAGGTAACATGGTAAAAGGAGCATGGAGCTGGCAGGACTCGAACGCTGCATTTCAGGATTCCATGTTAAGTCGGCCCCGGCACTCCTCCCCTCGAAAAGAGTTCACTCTCTGGTTGTGCTACTAATCACACTATAACCCGTGCTCAATGACTGCCCGTGGTTTGATAGAAGCGGGTCCATGTAGATATCCTCACAACTGGTGTGCAATAGAAGCGGCATTGCCTCCAGACCGGAAAGGGCGGTGATGGTGCTTTCCTTTTCGGGAAACAATGACAGTGTCGGCCATCCTGCGACAGCATATCAGCAGACAAATCTGACATTTCGAGCTCACTCCAGCTACTAAACCGCCCCTTCACTTGCCCACCTCGTTCACCCAGAACCTTCTCGTTCTCCGCTCCTTCCTTCAAACACCCAACGCGGTTTTTCTCCTTCACAAACCCTCACTCTCGACCTTTCCGCAACCGTTCAGTCCCAGCACAGCTCCTCGGATCCTCGATGTCTTGACCTACGACAATGGATCCCTCCGTAAGTCACCTATCAACTCTCCTATGAAACTTGCTCTTACAGCACCACAGATCAACCCAGCAAGCTCTCCTACCATAAACACCACCGCTCTTGAACCCACCCAGCTCGACAGACCCGACAGCAAGAAACGCAAGCATCGCAGACATAAGACGATCAGAGAGAGACACGCCGATCGTCTCTGTGGCAGGAACGGGACCTCCCAGTGTGAAGTCTGCACCCACTTCCATCCCCCTGCCGACCCCTGCCCATTCGAGCGCTGTGAGCGGTGCTCCATGCGCCATGGGCCTTTCGAGCCAGTCCCGCGAACCGAGCAGTGTCGGTTTGCCATGCGCCGCCTGGCTACCAACCTGCTCTACCCACACGGACGGGACGGTCCTAAGAGACCAGAGGGTGAAGTGATGCTCATCTTGGAAAGGCAGATCGATACGGACGTGGGGAGTGACTTGCGGAACTGGCTGATGGACCAAGGAATTCCGAGAAAGATCAGCATGCCAGCCCAGCCCAAGAGAGATTGGATTGCGATGCTGTGCGCCCAGTACGAGGGAACACTCAGTGAGAAGGCAAAGGAATCACTCGGACGGTTGAAAGAAGCAGCAGCCGGAAATCCAAGATGGACGAACAGGGATGACGTGCTGGTCGGAAATTTTCTGAGGCTGACATGGCGGACGACCGCTGATGGCAAGGCCATTGATGGATATAATCTTGGTGAACATTTCTAAACAAGGGTATCAAGCGTATGGATTGTCCGCTGCTACATCTCATAAAGCTACGTAGCTACAAAAACCCGTTTTCCAAACCCGTCTCATGACCATGTCATCCTACTTGAGGCAGTGCTGGTGCTGAGGCTGTCAGAAGTCACCAGCATCAGTGACGGCCATTGTGAGGTGACGGAAGAGCGCAAGCCCTACGAACGAGTGTCAGCTGATTTTGTTGCCCTCCGAAGCCTGGTCTGAGGCTTCTTCGCAGGGCGAGTGATGCACCCTACTAGCCCCAGGGCCAGTCGCTGGGTGGTAATGTTCGAAAGGGGAAAACTTACGGTGCCAAGCTCGTTCCGTTTAAGCGGTGCTGGTGCTGAGGATGTCGGAGTCACCAGCATCCAGGATGGCCATGGTGCTGCAGCGGAAGAGCTTACCGCAAGCGGTACCGAGCTCGATGTTGTTGCCAGAGAAGTGGTGGACGGGAGTCTTGGCCAGCATGGCGTAGTACTCGAGCTCACTCTTGCGGAGAGGAGGAGTGTTTCCGGCGATGATGATGAGCTTGGCCTTGCCAGCACGGAGGGACTTGAGGGTGGACTTGTATCCGAGGGTGACCTTTCCGGACTTCATAACAAGCGCCAGGCGCGAGTTGATAGAGTCGGAAGTCTTAGTCTGTTGCTGTTAGTCAGCCGGTTTGTTCTTTGCTCTCGTGCTGAGTTTGATGCAGCCGGCACCCATGGTGGACACGGCTCAGCCAGGTTCTCTTGAAGGTAAACTCGTCGGCGAGGAAAGAAGACGAGGTTGAGACAAGGCCAACCAGCCATGGAGTTGTGTGCGGTTTTTGTGCCAACTTTTCATCCTGCTTCTCTTCCTCTTGCAGCGACAGAGTAGAAACTGTTGGACAGGTATGGAGAGACCCTTTCAAGAGGGGCTTTTTCGAGCGGGAACGGAGGAAGGGGTTGTAATTACCTTCTTTGGGGCCATCTCTGCGATTCAGGAATGTGTGATTGGGGTTCCTTGGATATGAATTGGTCGCTCCGGCCGTGAGTTTGTCGTCGGTGTCGTAGGTTGTTCGAGTGAGGATCAAATTGTGAAGTCGAAAGTTTTGTGGGAGGGAGTTTCGCGCTAACGCCAAACGCTCCTTAGCCGCAAATCATCTCGGCTTGGCGTCGTTGCATATGCATATGCACGAAGATAGTAGTACAACACAACAATCAAGAAAATGAAGGATATACATGCGGACAATATACATGTATAGCCGGGTTGTGAACAAGGACTCCTCCTCATACAGCTTATGGCATATAGCGGTTGTTATATCGTAGAAGTGTTCAACCACACCTCTCCTCACTTGCGGCTGTATGCAGGGCGGTCCGTCTCCCGGGCCACGAGCTCGTCCAGAATGTGTCAATCTACCGGAAACACAGTAATGATATCTGTAACGGCGATTGATTGTTTTCCGGTATATGTGCCCTCTGTCAAGTTTCGCATCCACAGCGTACTCACTTGACTGCAACCTCATCACACACTCTGACTCCGCTCGAACAACAACAATACCTCGTCTTCACAGCCCCAACAATCGCCCCGACTATTCTTAGAATAAATAACACTGTCAACAGCGCATGTGAAGTCCACTAACACAGCCCATCAGCATCGCCTGATCCCAACAACATCGCCACAAACATGTCAGCTTCAGTCAAGAAACCTGCAACTGCAGGCAGTGGTCTTGGTCGTCGTCCCTCTGTCAATCCCCCGCATCTCAACCCAGTCCGTCAAGGAGTCCTTCTCGCATGACTGCCCAGAACTCAACACCAGCATCCACTGCCAGTTCGTTGTCACGCACGAGATCCGTCAAAGGCGGCGCAAGCACCCCGGTATCTGCTCGCTCTGCGGTGAAGAAACCAGGAGGCGTATCGAGCACAACAACCCGCAGCAATACTCCCGACACTACGGCCGGTGCCGCAGACGAGGACGCAAAGGCCGAGATGGCTGCCCAGCTCGAAGATCTACGTGAGCAGCTGCGGCAGGTCGAGCAGCGCGAGGAGGAGTCTCAGAAACAGAACAGGCTGTTGCAGGCGAGGTTAAACGACGCTGTCAAGGAGCAAGGGAGGCTTGAGGAGGGTGTTCACGAACACATGGAGCGCATTGAAGAGCTTCAAAATGAGAAGAAGGAGAGCACTAGAGCGCACAGGGAACTGGAGGGAATCTATGAGGCAGAGCGTGCTCAGGTCATGAAGGATAAGGAAGAGACGCAAGCAAGGGAGGAGGAGCTCACGGCTACGATACAGCGGCTGAAGGAGACTCTCGCGCAGCGCGACCTGAGGGCAAACCTCGAGGATGACAAAAGACCGAGTCTCTCCAGAGCATGTTCGTGCTGCTTGCCCACCGTCGGAAGGACCAGCTACTGACAGTCTACAGCGAGTTACCGGAACAGCATCTCACCCAACCCTGAAAACGGCCAATTCGCGCCCCCTCTTCCCTCCAGCGCAGCGATTCTCGGAGCTCGTCACGGCTAGTGCTGCAGAAGGACAAGATCATAGAGGGATTGAGACTCGAGCTCGCAGAAGCGCAGATCAAGCTCGTGGAAATGGAGAACATGGGAGGAGGCCGTCTGCAGGAGCTAGAAAAGGCGCTTCTCGAAGCCCGGGTCTCAAATGCGCGGCTCATGGAGGACAACGAAAGCTACCAGTTGATGCTCAGCGAGAAGACATTGAACGGCGACTTCGTGCACAGTGACTTCCTCCGTCCGCCTTCGAACATGGGATCGCGACCATCGACCCGCGGCGGAGCACCGAGCTCCAGCCTCGCAGACGAGCTTGAATCCGCCGTCGGGAGCGAGAGCACCGAAACCCGGCAACTACAGTCCGAGATCGCAGCACTCAAGGACCAGAATAAGGCCCTGACGCTCTACGTCAACAACATCATCTCGCGCCTGCTCCAACACAGCGAATTCGAAAACATCCTCGACAAGACACCGAACATCATGGCCGGTCCCGACGCTGCGAGTGCCCGGTTCGCAAACGTCGACGTCGATAAAGATCTCCCGCCCCCACCGCCCAAGGACGAACCACAAGGTTTCCTCCAGCGTACGAAATCCGTCCTGGGCGGCCGCCCCAAGCCGCGCCCACTGACCCAGCAGGCGGTCGTGCACTCGGAGCCCGCAGCTCCCGTGACGGAGAACCCAACCACAGCGCCCCGCATCCCGCTCGGGCGCTCCCAGTCCGTCCGCAACGTCAGCGGTGGCCACCGGCGCGCGAACACGGACTGGAACCCGGCGTCCGTGGTCAACAACATGTACCGCGGCTCGTCGCCCTCCGCTGCGCTTTCCCCACGAGCCCGCGTGCGACTTCCTTCTTCAGCCCGAACCCGCTGAACGTCAACCCCGCCGCGGCGGCTAGGATGCCGTCCGCGAGCTCCGTGCCCACAATCTCCGAGACGCAGTCGTCGCCATCGAACAAGGAAAACCAGGGTCCCGCCTTTGACGCGGCGAAGTTGCCGAACAGTAAACGGAACTCGATGGCGAGCAGCGGAGGGGAGATGGAGCCGCCGGCGAGTCCGCCCAGGAGCACGACGAGCAGCGGGGAGAGGGGCGCGCGGGATGCGGGTGCGGTGATGATGGGGACGAAGATGCGGCCGTTGAGGTTGGTGCAGGAGGCCAAGGAAGAGGAGGAGGAGAGAAAGAAGGCGAACCGGGGAGTTGGATGGGCTGGTTCAACAAGGGAGGTGCAGCGAGGACGAACAGTTTCGAAAATGTGCCGAAGGAGTGAGGTGGAGGTGTTGATGCTAGCTGCTCTTGCCACGGTTGGCGGGTGATGGCTAGCGGGTGGGTTTCTTGGATAAACAGCTGGGCGGATGGGGGAAGGGAGTGCTGGCGCTGTTCTTGAATTTGCCGGGTTTGCTCTCTGGCTCTCTTCCTTGCTAGATGATGGATGATGGATGCATGCTGGATGGGACGGGATGGCTGGTGGAGATGGCCTCGATTGCGTGGAAATACCCCAGGGCTAACGGCTTCTCTATCTATCTGTCTATCTATTTACCTATTCTCACTGCTTCTTCACTGGAAATGGTCGTCTTCAGTTGCCAGGCTGAGAGGGATGCCAACAGCGCTTGACCCGATCCGTCAACTACCTTGATGAGCCAGGTACCTAGAACCCCACCAGAGGCGCCTGTGTGTCTTCTTCCCAGTCCCTGCTGTGTTCGAGTACTGTTGTCCGTGTTGTCGGCGTCTGCCTTTGACCAGATCGGTGACAGGCCGTGACCGTAACCGTGACCGCTACAGGGATGGAAGCCTACTCGTATCGTCCCGCACGAGTCCATAGAGGACCCTGAAACCCAAACGGGGCATGACGTATTCCAAAGCGCCGAGGGGCAATGGCAATGCCAAATCAACGCCGTCTTCCACCACCTTCTCTCCTTCCTCATACGATCTATAACCTCTCCTGCCCTCAGCTACTCTTGCACCATCCATGCGTTTCCCCTCATTCCAGAACTTCGTCCGCACACTCTACGTCTTCTCCAACACCACCCTCCGAGCAGCCCCAGCTCCACTGCGACCGGCACTGCGCCCGCTCCCTCTGAAGTCTTCTATGCCCACGATCCCATTCCTGGGCGCCCTATTCAGCAGTTCTTCATCCGACAAAATGTCCTACCCGCACCAGAAGAGCAAAGAGGAATGGCAAGCCCAACTGAACCCTGGTAAGCTTGGGACTCCGACCCCCCCCCCCCCCCCCCCCCCAATCTCGCCGCGGAATATACGCTAACGCCCAAGCGCGCGAGCAGAGCAATTCCGCATCCTGCGCGAAAAAGGCACCGAAGCGCCCTTCACGGGCAAGTACGACAAGCACATGCCGGACGCGGGCGTCTACACCTGCGCCGGCTGCAACGCCCCGCTCTACAAGGCGAACCACAAGTTCAAGTCCGGCTGCGGCTGGCCCGCCTTCTTCGACGCCATCCCCGGCGCCGTCACCCGCCACTCGGACCGCACCTTCGGCATGGAGCGCACTGAGATTGTGTGCTCCAACTGCGGCGGCCATCTGGGCCATGTGTTCAAGGGGAGGGATACCCGACCCCGACCGATGAGAGGCATTGCGTCAACAGCGTCAGCATGAACTTTAACAAGGACGATCCGGTTAAGGAGTAAAAAGGGGGAAATGTGTTGCGAAAGAAAAGACAAGAAAAACCCCATTCCGGGTGGGTTGGTTTGGTTGGTTGGTTGGTTGGTAACTGGGCTTGATTAGATGCCCCCTTAAGAAATCCCTAATTGGAATCGCAAGTTGCGAACACGGTTGGAAATCTGAGAAAGTTCCCTTCTCTCGATAGTTCATCGTACGTAATTTGCATAACTAACCGTTGCAGCCAATGGAGGCCGTACTATTTGTTATTGTGTTTTCATGGGTATCGGTCGGATGTTGATCGTTGTGCATTGCTTCGCCCCCAATACGGCAATCTGCAGCGAAAGGAGAAAACAGCAACGTGAGACAAAATCGTCTGATACGACTGCTGCCTAGTAACAAGGGATAATCGAAGTTTCCAGAGTCTTGTTACGAGCATCGACTCAAAACACTCCCAACCTCTCCTCGAGTGGAAAGGAGAAGTTCGGCCGTCGGATTCGAAAGGCAAGAAAACCCCAACCGCAAACGCGAGCGGACACCAGTCACCAAAAAAGGGAAGTTGAAAAATTTCGCTCCGTAAGATGCATTACACGAAATTGTCGAGAGCGCCCAGCTCGACTGCATCCCCATCACGAAGCGCCCACCGGTCAACGCTCAACCATGCCTGTACGGCTCAAACGCACCACCACCACCACCACCACCACCCTGGTGCCGCTGTCCGCCATACGCCCCGGCGTACCCGCCCTCACTGTACGCCCCCATGTGGCCCTGGCCCGGCATGGCGCCCATGTCCCTCAGGGGCACATGATCGTCGTGGCCAGCGCCCAAGAACGGGCTGGCGACCCTCTCGTAGCCGCCGGCGGTCTTCTCGACCCTCAGACCCCCTGCCGCGCGTCGGAGCCTTGAAGCCTGCTCCGAAGACGCCGTCGGCCGCGGGAGCGGAGCGGTTGGAGTGGTGGTGCGGGTTCGACTTGCCGCTGCAGCAGCAGGCGGAGAAGAGCCAGAACAGGGTCGCGGCGCAGGAGCACAGGGCCGCGAGCCAGGTGACGCCGAGGGTGTGGCGTGAGAGGGTGATGGAGATGTCGTGGCCGTGCAGGGTGGCGCGGAGGGCCTCGACCAGGGCCGTGAAGAGGATCGTGCTGATGATTGAGGCGGCGAAGACGGTGACGGAGGCGACCTGCATCGACCCTCGTCAGCACGGGAAAAGTCGCAGTGAATGCAAGGGTGAAGGGGGAGGAGGAGGAGGAGGAGGGGACTAGTAAAAGGAAAACTCACCACCGAAGCGATCCACGTGATGAAGCTGCCCCAACGGGAAAAGATGGCCAGAATGCCAAAGAGAAGCGTGGCCAGCAGGAACCAGAACGCGGCCGTGTACATGGCAAACATCCAGCCGGCGACGCGCTGGTACGCCTTCAGCGATTTCTCTGCGCCTTCGCCGAGCAGCTTGTTCTCGAGCGCCGTCACGTTGCTCTTGAGGTTGTCCAGAGCGCTGTCCCCGGTCTGCGATGCATTCGTCGCCGTCTGGTTGAGACTCCACTCCTCGACCGGGTTGAACCAGAAAGCGTGCTGACGGGGCGAACAGTAAGTGATGTTGTGGACACCATCCTTGTTGACGGTACCGTTGCAGTAGTTCCAGAGGTGGATCTGGTAAAGGTCGGCGATGCTTTTGCTGGAGCGGCCGGCGTCGAGAGCGAGGGACAGTGCGGATGTGTTGCTCGGGTTGCTCGTGTAGTTACTGAAGTCGGCCTCCATGAAGTACAGATTGTTGAGGGTGGACGAGGTTCGCGACCAGCCGCCCATGTTGATTAGGATTACGCAGACGAGAGACGCGATTGTGAGTGCCATGGGCGTGAAGATACACGCCACGCGAGCTGCTTTACCCATTTTGGTAGGATTGTCGCAGAGATGGTAGAAACACCAGCAGAGAAGTCCGGTGCAAAGGATTCAGAGCTGATTGATGTTTGTTCGGGAACAATTGATCTTGAATTGGATAGTGATTGTGTTGAGCGATTGTGAGGGAAAAGGGAAAACCGCACCGCTGAACGAGCAAACAGAAGGCTGAATTGAATGTGCAAAGTCAATGGAGCTGGCCAGACCGCTTACCCTTATATCCTTCGTGCAGAAGCTACAGCACGAGGAAGCATGCGACACATAAGCACTATGCGATTCAGCTCCGAGACGGGCGCGCGGCCCTGCGCCTGGAGGCTGTGGCCGCAGCAACAGTGGCACAGCTTTGCTTGCTGACGTTGCCCTTTGTACCCTAACGAGCAAAATTAGTGCTGTTTCGTCGTTCAACTCACCGGCAAAACTTGGGGAGGGACCGAAATGTGCTGCACTAGGGATGAACCATACCTACATAGGCAGGCGAGGCAAGCAACTCGTTCGTTGCTGCAAATACGTATGCTCCTTTTCGTTTTGAGTTACGCCAAATCGCTGTAGGAAGGCTGATTGCGTTATGCCTTGCAAAGGTGCTAAAAATAGTATCTTGTTTCGCTGCGGCTGTGTCGAAAGCTTATATAGCAAAATCTAAAGGCACGTGCAGCAAGATTGCAGATTGACCGAGCGAGAGAAGAAAGGAACCGGACCAGGAGTGGGAATAGGTTATACCATTGACCGAGGGCAAAGACTAACACGAACAAGAGACAAGTCATTGACAGTTTAGGTGTTCGTCTTCATTTCGCCTCGTGACAGCCACTAGACATTTTGCACTTCCGCAGACCTAGAGTCCAAACCGGTTCCCTTCGAATCTCTCTCTCAACCCCATTCACCGCAGACACAACGAGAAAAACAGAAAGGATTCCTCGCTTTCCAAAGACCCCAGTGTAAAGAACCGTCCCGACCCAAAAGTAACTAAATCAGACGGCGTGACATGACATAAGAAGCATCCAGTATGAGACTCATGAAGCAGCCAGACTCGTACAACGCCCAAAACACCCAGTAGCTCCGTGGACTCCGTATACGCCTCGCAAAACGAACGCGCATGCGCAACAGTGTCGCCGAAATCCACCCCAAAGTAGAGTGCCAAGAAGAAGAGGTTGCAACGAAATGGTATAGTGCCGAACATAGTGACACCCCTTGACCCGAGATTTGAAGAAGAAGAAAAAAGAAAAGGAAATCGAAAAGGCTGGCGATATAAGAAGCGACAACGAGAAGCAGGGATGCAGGCCGCTAAAACGTCTTTGTACTGGCGCCAGTGGCGCCGTGCTGGAGCTTGCTGAGCGAAGGTACGCGAGCGACATTATATTCTACCACGTCCTGTGCGATCCATCCAATTGAAGACGGAGACGACCAAGTCACATGCAGGCCGGTGTAGTATGTTTTTGTTGTCATCAAAGGTTGACGACGTGGTAGGAGAGGGCGAGCGCTCAGTCGATAGCATGCTTCACCTCTGTCCTTGGTCGCGCTGGTGGTTCTCCGGTGTCCGGTTGGTGTTGCGGCCCGCTCGAAGCCACTGAGCGTCCCTCTCGCGTTCTTCCGCAGCCTTTTGGGCGTCCGGATCCAATCTTCTCCTTTGAGTGCCAGGCATGATGTGGCTGATCTCCTTGATCAGGTTATCGATGATGTATCGTCTGAACTCCTGATCCTCCTTCATGTCTTCACCCTCGAGACGGAACTTCTCTTTCTTGTCCATGTCCCGACGGCGCATTGACCTGATCTCATCCAAAATATGTATCAAG
Organism: Taxawa tesnikishii (nom. ined.); assembly: GCA_030247885.1. Lineage (NCBI taxonomy): Eukaryota > Fungi > Ascomycota > Dothideomycetes > Dothideales > Taxawa tesnikishii (nom. ined.). The sequence goes on from JAPDRO010000006.1 coordinate 64,058, forward strand.
ACATTCTCCGGTGCCTTGGTGCGGGGCAGAGCGTGCTTCGTTGGTGCGCGGACGTAACGGCGAGTGACGTCGGTCGCGCCGTCAGCGGAGAAGGCAATGCAGTAGGCCATCTTCCGTTTCCAGCCTGGACATGGATAGTTAATGCCTGTGAGGATAAGGTGGAGGGTGGACAGTGCATAGACGTACCATGTGTGTAGATGAGGGGTTGATCCCAAGCCGCCTCACAAACGTCGACGTGAATCCACCGCTTGCGGTGATCACTCCAGACTTCTGTCCAGACGTGGTCTTCGCTGTTCCATACCCACCGTACCCTGCTGCCGACGGCGCGACAGAGCATGCTGAAACAGTTGGCCCATTCACCAACTCGTCCTCTCCTCGTTTGGAGCAGCACGAAGGCGTCGTTGTAGCGTGGGAAGCGCTCATAGGCCCTGCAATGTTGGTTCGAGCACTGGTAAAGCTCGACTCTGTTTGCACCGCGCGCCTGTTCGTCCGGAAGAGGGGCGGCCATTCCCATTGCGATTGTCGGGGAGCGGCAGGTGTTGCACGGAGGGTTGTTGACCCACTCGAAGAAGCTCTTTTGAACCAACCCATCAGCGCTCTGATGACGCAGTCCTGATATCCCCACGCAGGCTTGGTGTCTCTGCCAGTCGAGTCCGCAATGGAGGCGGCCTCTGCCTGGAGAATGTCCGATTCTTCCTGCGCCTCGTCGTAAATCTGTTCCAATGGTACAGCTTTGAGCGCTTCGTCCAAAAGACCTGGGTTCTCCCATCGGCAGGGAGTGTTGGAGAGGGAATGCAGCATTGCACGGAACCTCATCGACTGCCTGTCGCTCGGAGCTGTTGGAATGAGGGGTATATTGCGGAGGGAGGTGTAGGGTGGAGGAGGTGGTGATTGTTGCGGTTGAGGCTGCGATTGGGCTTGGGGTGGGACTGGCGGCGCCGCCCTGGTAGGTGGAGGAGGAGGAGCGAATGACTGATATTCATTGCCATGTCTCGGCATTGGTGAGCGGGGCGGCAGTGGTGGTTGTCCGGAAAAGAGTGCGGCTGGCGACGAAGAGCGGTTTTGTGCTGGGCGCTGAGTGAGTGCGTTCATGCGCTTCGTGCTGAGCACCTGTCGGAACTGTGTTGTGAGATCCTTGGCCCAGTTTTCAGGAAGGTCGACGTGCTGAGCGCCGTGACGCCCGGCCCGGGAGTGGTTGTCGGCCATGGTCAGAGTCTATGGTGCGAAGGTGGCAGAATTGCGGAGGTCGTCCAGAGAGTGTGTGGTCGAGGAGCGGTTGTGGGTCAAGTGGTGTTGAAAGTGTCGACTCGACAGAGGGGAGATGTGATCGGTGGTGCTGCGGTCGTTGCTGCGCCTCTACGGTTCGTTGTGGTGCCAAGACCCGGTCGTGGAAATGCACCCACAACGATGTTTCTCTTTCTTCTTCCTCGTTCACGTTGTCTGTTGCCAGACGTTGTTGGAGGTATATCCCTAGCGACAGCGACGACGGACTGGACGACACCCTTGGTCGCAGGAGAAGCCGGGCTGCGTCTGATTGTAATGGGAGCAGCTGACGACTTCTCCTGCGATTGCGTACGCGTGCGCTAACCCTTTTCGGCCGGGTTTGGGCCGGCCGTGCAGATGAACGCGTGTGCGCCAAACCCTCATCACCGAAACAAATCAGCACCGGCACCACAAAGACACACAATCCACGCGATCGAGACTGCACCGTTCGTCGCCACTGTCTCACTGTACGAGACGCGTATAGAAAACCACGTCTCTGTACGTTGTGGTGTGCATGCGCGCCCTCTCTTGCATGTTGCTTGTTGCTTGTTGCTTCTTGCTTCTTCCTGTCGCGGCGCTTGGCGACCGCGAAATTAAGGTTGCCGGCTTACGGCTTGGAGCACAGTGATTGGCAGGACGTCGCCCTCGCGCCACACTCTCCAACTGTGTGCTCTGCGCTTTGCTGCGCTTTGCTCCCACCGATTCCACAAAGTCCCCGATCGTAGAATCGCTTCTCTTGGCTGTGTCCACATAATACCGTATCTCCACGTTATTACGCAACATCGTCAGCTTCGTCAGAGTACACGCTCTGAAGCGAAGAGCAGTGCTGTTCCTTGTGCTTCTCCCCGAATGCCTTCTTGCCGGCTACACGTATGTACCTGAACGTGGTCCCTTTCAGGAGCAGCCGTCGCCGGCCGCTACTCCCTTCGCCGTTGCTGGCGTGCGTGTACTTCCTCACCCAATCTAACTGGCTTAGGCTTAGCTTGCCTCACCCATCACTCCGAGTGCCGAAGTATACAGACATCAAGGCAACACGGCGACGACCCCATTCGTGGGCACATTTGTTGTACGTATGCTACGGTTGGCCCCTTCGCGTGTACTCTGTGCATTGCGTGTCCAGCGCTTCTCTACAAGAGACGCAGACTTCAGACATTGCTGCATCTATATCAAAAGAGAAACAGCTAGCTTAATTGATGCCCCTGGCCGATCTACAGTACACGTGCACTCTGTCTTGGTATGGCAGTTTGTTACCAGACGGACCGATCGATAGGCGATGATAAGGTAGTGGTCAAGGAAGTACGAAAAGGCTTCTTGGTGGCCCCTTACAACGCAAGGCCGCGCAAGGAGCACTGGGAGCACTGGCATGGTTCGTACGAGACCGGTGGCATCGGTGAGAGGATGACGAGGCTCTCTGCGCACCACCACTTCCTCTCCCCACATAGTTGCCGTGGGGAGGGGCAGACACCGTCCGCATGACAGGCGGAGATTTCGTCAAAGGGCCAGTGGTTTGCGAGAAACCATCTGCGTTTTCTGTATCGTAGAAGGGTTTTGCCAGTCCTAGCCACACGTGCCATCGTTGGTGAAGTCGACAAATACCGCCCTGCTGCAGTAATCTAGACCTGTCCCGGGCCCGGCGGTTCCCGCACCTGAGAACGATACGCCGTAGCCCCTCCATGGCCTGCCTGCAGCGGATCGTACGGACGAAGGCCCGGCCCTTGCGGGTTAGACAGCGTGTACGTCGACTGCAGCTCATAGTCATCCTCCGTCTCGTCGCTACTTTCATACTCGTCCCCCATCCTCTGCTGTCGTACGCTCGACGCTCTCAGCGGAGGACCTTCCTGAGCACTTCTCGGCGCATACGAGGCTCCGAAGCTCGTGAACGGGACATCACCTTCATTCCTCGTGTGCTGGGCAGAAGAGCGCTGCGGCGGCTGCATGGGTGCATCTGACGCCGCTGAATCGTCGACGCCACGATAGGCCGAGCGTTGCACTTGCGCGTGCGTGACACTTTCGGGAGGCACCGGTTCCCGGCCCCAGGATCTGATGGGATGCGCCCGTCCTTTGCGCCAAGTCTCGCTGACCGGTGGGAAGTACTGGCGGTAGGCCGCGTATGCGCACCCGACGCCCAACAGGCTGCCAGTGATGACGTCGAAAGGGTGGTGTCGCGCGTCCATTATGCGGGACGCTGCGATCAGGCCGGCGCCGATGGTGGGAATGATCACCACGAAGACTTTCCATACTTCGCCCTTGGAGTCCCAGATGTGGAGCTTTGCGGCGAGATACAAGGAAAGGTAGAACAACCCAGCAAAGGAGCTGCTGCTGTGGCCGGATGGGAAACTACGAAACCCATCTTTGAGGATTGCGTGGTCGGTCTGCGTGCAGATGGTGTAGTTGGAAAGACCCCACGGTGCAGGATCCTTGCTGCCTTCTCTTGGCATGCAGCGGGATACCAGATCTGGTCTGGGTTTGCCGACCGCGTTCTTGAAGGTGCCTAGTCGATACTGTTAGCAGATAACGAAGAGACGTCCCCAGCACACAGGCTCACCCGTGATAACAAAGGCGGCACCTTCCGAGAGGCACAGACCCAAAAGACCACAGTTTAGCTCCCAGAGGCGATCCTTGAGCCTATATCTCCCTAGCTTCCTGCCAGGTCCATCGGACAAAGGAGACGGCTGATGAGAGAAGAGGCCGTCAACGACCAGAGTCCAGAAGCATATGATGATCGCAGGGCAAATCACAACAATAACATAACACCATCCGGCAGGGACACGCTCATGAACAGCGTAGGGGTAGTGCAGTGTGTAGTTCTGAAGCGAGAAAGGTTGGTGAAACGGTTCGACAGCATCCAACGCCAAGAAGAGGATGGCTAGGACGCTGTTGGATGTAGGCATTAGACGGCGCTTTCGCAGAGCAGCGGTGATGTAGCTTACATTATAACCACGTAGTCAAGGACATATCTAGAAGAGTCAGCGATGTGCCGGTGTGGAAGTAGACGGTAGATATTTACGAGATGATTACTTTCTTCGGAAGCGTCGCTTTGGAAAAGGGAAGTTTCTGAGGCAGCCTCAGAGATTCCATGGTAGAGGTCACGCGAGCACTCCCGGTGGGCGTGACGAAAGGCCGGCTCGAAGTCCGTTTGACAGTAGAAGTTCTGTAGACTGGAAACCACAGCTATGCCTCTGTTAATGGGGAGAGACCTCGACGAGCAGAAGCTGAGCTTCAACGACGAGAAAGCTCACCCAGCAGCATGATGTTGTACGGAATGAGAGTGCTAAGAGATGCTGCGGAATGGCTGTGCTGAGTTGCCGAGCTGCTTACGTGCCGTGCCCAAGACATGTTCGTCGCAGGCCATTGGCTTGGTACCTTGGCTGTTACAGATGCACCTTTCGTGCAGCATGGCGCTGAGACTCTAGAGGCGGAGCGTGCTCTTGTATGTTCGTCGTCCGTTTCTGAAGGTGCCCGATGAGAATTGGAGTCAAGTAGCGAGCATTCTATATCAACAAGACACCTCGGTCGCGCTATACGCTATGCGCTATGGCGGCCGGTTTATTTATTTTTAGCTCTAGACCAGATGCGGCACATGGGTACTTCCAATGTTTTGGTAAGCACGAGATACATGGGTACCCATCTTTACAGCAGCGGTATACATCCGAACTCATTCATAGATTACCAGAAAAATCACTCCTCCGAGGCAGCCATTTCGACCATTTCACCGGCCGGTACCAGTTGCAAATCGTCCGAAAACACAACTGAGGATCCAACTTGCATCGTCGATCTACGCATCTCTCCCATGAGACGCCCCATCAACGCCTCGCTCATAACAATGCAACGCTTCGCTTTTCTACCACGTAACTTCCCGCACTGTGCATGGCCCTCAACCGAACATTTCACCGTTATCCTGCACTGTCCCTTCATGATAAATCTTCAGCCCTTTGTTCCTGTTCTCCGGCATCAGTGGAGGCAGCGGCCTCTTGCCGTTCCCATTAAGATAGGATGCAGTGACGGGTTGGGCGTCAGACCTCCTGATGCTCCCACTGGCCTGTCGCTGGTGCTGCTGCTGCTGCGACCATTGTGGTTGCTCGCCAGACGGGTCCTCTTCGCCATCTGCGTCCGCATCTGCGTCAGCATCGGCATCAGCGTCAGCATCTCCGTCTTCCTCGTAGTCATCATCAAGCTGCGTGACACGACGACGAGATCCATTGTTCTGACTCGTTGAGGCCGACGGGTGAGGTGGCTGTCCGTTTTGTAACGGCGCTCCAGCTGTCTTTTGTGCGCCACGGCCATCAAATGACGGAGCCGGTGTGAGATTTGGAGGACCGCTCATGAGACCCTGGACGTGTCCAAGACCCAGATGTTGCATATAGCCCAACCTGAGGTCGCTGTAAACCTCCTCTTTCCTGGCAGCCAGTGCGGCTTGTTCTAACTCCGGCATACCAGCTGTGACCGGCTGCTGTGCACTTCGTAGAGTACCACGCCATCTCCCAATGAGCTTATCATAGCCCCAGGCTCTTATTTGTGCATCGGAATTGAGTTCATGCGCCATGGCTGTGCTGATTGGTAGTGTGCTGGGAGGTTGGAGGATGTACCCTTTTGACAATTGCTGGCTGCTCAAGCGCACATAGTCTTGTCTGAGATGTTCAATCTCCTGTTTTGCGAGGGCAAGTTCCGCCTCTTTCTCCTCTGCTTTCCGCCCAGCTCTTGCATACGCCCGTAGGACTTCAATCGACCAACTCGGTTGCCGGTCCTTATCCGGCAACGCTCGCCAATGGTTCCAGGCCTCATGAATATGCTGGTGGAGCTTTTGAGCTTCCCTCTCCGGTACCTCAGACCTATGCTGCTGTATGCGCTGGCTGACATGTCTCTGCAGCGCCTCTAATTGTTGGGGACCGGGAGGGTTTAACGACCAGGAATCGCTGCTTGCAAACGGCGTGACGGAGAATAAGGTAGAGGGGGCTGGTAGGATGTAGAGACACAAGGACGGGAAGTTCATGCTGTAGAAGTCAAGGTCGAAGAGCGAAGTCTGTCCGGCTCGAGACCTGCCATACCCATATCAGTACCTACTTGCTTCGAACGAACATGCCAATACACATACCTAGCAGCTTCAACACTTCCCAGAACCTCCCTCAAGGCTAGTTCAGCCGCCTTGCCTATCTCTCTCTCCTCGGCCAACCTCCTGATGCTCTCTTCATCTACCTTCTGCTGGCCGGGTGCGATGCTCGACAGTCCGCTCACAGAACCGTCAACCTGCCTAGGAGGTAAATCGTTGATCACCCCTGTGGACTGCCAATTCATCCTGTTGAAAATCATGTTGACCTTCTCGCCATTCCTATGGCTGACCGGACTTTGAACCGCCGTGTCCCGTTCGTCGAAGCTCTTGCGTGAGTCTTCTCTAGCGTCTGCTGCCCAGGACTGGCCGCCAATGCTCATTCTGGCCGGCGTATTACTCTCGCTCCTCTGCTCCTCCTCGTTCCGGCCCTTGATACTGACCCTCGGCTGCCTTCTGGTGATTCCTCCGCGCATGCTTCGAATTTTTCAACGTCGTGCACGCCATCTGGCGGCTTTGGGTTCTTGGGCTTGATATAGAGGTCTAAATGTCGGCCGAGGGAGGAAGACGTGAAAGCCTGGCCGCAGAAGGGGCACTTCTTGTCTTTCGGGGCTTTGGTTGGAAGGCCGCTGCCATTAGTGCCATTTGCAGTAGGAGCCGTACTTGAAGGAGAGGAAGCTGAAGCAGGCGTCTGAGAAGCCGGTTCCGCCATGCTGTATGCTGAAGAATGAGTTCAACACGTCGAGTCCGGCGACTATTATTAGACGCGTCCAACAGGGAGTAGAAGAATGATATGAGGCGTGCAGCCGCCTGACAGTGGGGCTATAGTGTGTCAGGGCACGAAAAACAATGATGATACATGTCGACCTCGGCTGCCTCAGTATTGTATATTCGAGGCAGTGTTTCTTCTCACTTGGTCGGTGTTGATCTTTCGGGGTTTCGAGTTGTAGGTTTCTCGTTAGCCGGCGCCCGAGCTTCGCTTTGCATCTTTCACCTCAACACGACATGTTAGCCGACGACGGCAACCCACCTGGAAACAATACAAAGGTTTCTACTCTCAAAACTTCGCATTGAAGACCAACATGAGATCGTGTAAACATGACGAAAGCATCGCTTTCTGGTAGTCATGCCCAGTAGGCCGCATACACGACAATCTACTTCAACATGCAAGGATGTGACAACGAAGTCTACCCAGAAACGTCCATCCTATTGACTGCTCTAGCCGTGCAACACGCCTCCCACATATTCTGCCAGTGCCAGCATCTTCTCCTCCTGCAAGCGTCTTCCCACAAGCTGAACAGATACATGAGCTCCATCGTAGATCTCGGGGTCATCTGCCAGGGAAATTAGCATTCAGGAAGGTTAGAAGGAAAAGCAAGGGGGTATCTTACATGATTCTTGAGTCTGTTTGTCCGTATCATCAATAGGCTTGAAGTCCGCATCAGCCTTGTCGACGTTCTTATCGACATTCGTGACAGGGACGACCGTTGAAGTATAGTCCAACACGTTGACGAAAGTGGAGTAGTTGTAGTATGTGTACTTTTGCGGCCGAGCAGCAGCAAATGGAGCAAGAGGCGCGATCAGCGCATCCACAGGCCTTCCAGTTCCAGTGAGCTCCTTAGTGCTGTTCCAGTACTCCATGTATTCCTTTGGAGATCCCTCTTGGCAACTTGAGTGTCCATAATTTCGCTTGCCTTATACTCCGGCGCCTCTTCCATGATAATTTGAGGAGCTGGCTCTTCGCCGCTGAGTTCAAAGGCTTTCCGCGCATCCAAACCACCATCGTAGCTCCAGGCCTTCATGCAAATTTCGCCAAGAGCTTTGTGGCTTGGAGGTTTCCATTCGATAACTTTGTGACCTTGCTTCTCCATAGCCTTGACGACCTCCTCGACGGCACGTCTGACTGGTGGATGCGGCATGCAGAGACCGTCAGTTCTCATGACTGCGAAGACGAGTTTCTTCTCCATTACGAGTTCGGTAACGGCTGCTTCCTGGTCGTCCCTCCAAGGCATCTCGTTAACAAGAGGGTCATGCAGCCAAGGCTCTGTAGCCAGTAAACTCTTTGTCACAAGCTTCAATGCAGCCGGTGTAGTGGCCAACGGTCCGACCACACTGAGGATGCTGGGCGCTCCGTCCCAGCTGTTGGCCATACCCTCGTATGGCAAACGTCCGCTGCTCGGGCGAAGGCCGTAGAGGCCGTTGAACGCGGAGGGGATTCTGATACTGCCACCAATATCGGTGCCAAAGCCCACTGGGCTGCCTCGTAGGCTGATCAGAGCGCCCTCGCCTCCCGAACTACCACCACTGCTGAGGTTCCTGTTCTTAGGGTTCCAGCAATAGCCGATGATATTGTTTACTGTCTCGCCGCACATGAGGGTGTGAGGAACTGCAGTCTTTACGTATAGCACTGCGCCAAGGTCACGTAGTTCCTTGACCATCTCAGACTCGAAGACCTTCTCTTTACCAGTTTCTTTCTTGCCCTGAAACGTGCCAATCCATCCCGTATAACCCATGTGAGTTTCGACGCCCTTGACGTGGAATTGGTCCTTGAGAGAGACCGGCAGGCCGTGCAGTGGGCCAATTGGCCTCTTGTGTTTAGCGTAGTACTCATCCAGCTGCTTAGCAGATTCAATGGCGGCGTCGAAGAAGATCTCGTGGAGGCAGTTGACCTGTTTGCAATTCAGCATCCACCAGGCTCATTGGGACTTGCACCACAAGTACAACACATACCAGCTGATGAGCAATTGCAGCCCGGTGACAAAAGGCCTTGGCGACCTCTTCGGCGCTCCATTTCCCTGCCCTGGTCTTTGTCACAATGCCCACAGCATCAGTCTCGGTGATCTCAATCTCCCGGTCGTCCAGATACTGCTGGATAAACTTGCCGGTGACATCACGCTGCTCCTCGGCAGAGGGGATGTCTTTGATGCGCCAGTCCTCTGGAATGAGCGCGAGGACAGAGTCGCGCTTTTCGGCAGCCTTCTTCTTCCAGTCAGTAGTCGACATGTTTGATTATTGTGAGCTGAGAAGAGCAGAGTTCGAGGCGAGACTGCTGAGACAGCGGTAGTGATACTCGACCACTGCCGCGATCGAGGGCGGCTGCAGGTTTATATCAGAGGCGTTCCACATGCTGCCACCCCACTTTTAATAGGCAGCTGATTGAGGTTTGAAGCCGTGGTACGAAATGGCAGAGATAGTAGTGCTTGTCCTCGAAAAACAGTACGTAAGTGAGAGGCTCGGGCTGCCCTTTCGGGCGAACCCCAGACCATGAGGCTCCCAAGCATGGTGGCTCTGATGGCCACCTTCCTGATATGTATGCTACTGCCAAACAGTGAAACGTTTCCGAGGCTCCAAAGCCTTATCGATGTTTGGAGGGGTAGTTAGCTTGGGGCAGAAACGGTCCGTCAAGCGTGTAAGCGTGAAGCGTGGCCGATACCGGATAGCTCCTGGACTGGAGAGTAGAGTAGATAGAGTAGTGAGGACGGTTCACCGGTTCGCGCAGTGGGACGTTCTCCAACAGCATTGGGTACATGTGCTTCCAAGGGATGGCTCCAGTCTCGTGGTCTGCTTGCTTTTGCCTGGTGGCTGTTGTTGCTGCTGTTGCATCGTAGCAGACTGTGGACTTCAGTTCCTCCAAGCGTTCCGAAGAAGCCGGGCTGGGATTCAGCCACTGTGGCGCTGCTAAGCCACGAGAACCATCAAAGTCGTCGACTCCGGCCAGGCTCATGCACTGCCTTCAACTTGTTTGGTCATGCGTGTTGAGCAGGCTCCCGCTGCTTCGTTCGTACAGTAGATGACTACTCCTCTGTCAGCATTGCTGTGTATCTGAAATGCTCTTATGTTCGCTCCGTTCTGTCTGCGCTATCGCCAAACCCCCCAGCACGCCTACCTGACGCACTGCCGCCCAACATCGTCATCTCCGACCACTGAGGAAGCGCCAGGTATTGACGCCCGGCTCAAAGGCCTCCTTTCTCACCAATCTGGGCTTTGTCTGCTAAAGGCCAGTACGCCTGGTGTTGCTCAAGCGAGCCATCGCGACAGCTACTGGTCATTGCGCCTCCATAAGACCCCAGTAGAAGCCCCGACTACTGTCGCTGAAGTTCACACTACTTCCAGGTCACTCGCCCTGCATCTGGGAAGAAGCGTGATTTGCCTCATCCACCGGCGTGCGCGAACGACAGCACAGGCACTGCCAGCTTTGTTCTTTCTTGTGTTATGATATTACAAACCCCTTATGCTCTTTGTCCGATTTATTCCTTCACCGCTACTCTCTACAAAGCCGATCTTGATCTGTTCGCAAGGCTCCACCTCTGGGCCAGACAACTCACATCTATTCAACAACCCGATTCTGTCATACATCATTCTGCTTGCTGGTCAAAGCCAACCAACATCGTATTACACGACATACGCATTGCATTGCACCGCATAACCAAGACTGACGTCTGCAGCTAAGTTACCGCCGCAATGGTTGCTCTGGGACAAACCGTTACAATAGTCAACAGCTCTGGCAAGGTCGTCAAGACTGTGAGTAATTCCCCAACCACAAAGTATATCAAGGTACTGACTGTTCTATAGAGCAAACATCTTGTCAACGTTTTCAAAGAAGCGAAGTCGGCCTACCGTGAGCGGAAAGCTGAGATTAAGGCGGTTCGCGTCGCGGAGCTCGATGAGAAGCGTGCCCGACATGCACTCGAGAACTTGAGGATTGAAGATGACAAGTCATCACACACCTCATCGCATCGTTCGCGTCGACCGGGAGCATCGGAGCGCAGTAAGAAGTCGCGCAGGAGCGGCCGCCGATGGAGCGCGGATACTCTGACAGCTTCTTCGCCAACGATGACCGCCAGCCGGCTAGGACCCAGCGTCCGTCCAACCTACGCCACGAATACGACGAAGACGACAGCCCCGACGTAATGAACTTGTACGCCGGCACACTGTTGCCCCCGATAGCCATCTCGTAGAGCGCCCTAAAACTTCCCGCTCTGCGTCAATGAGCGACATTGACATGGATCTCGCCTACGGAGAGCTACCACCGCCTTTGCCACTTCGGCGCCGAGACGACGAAACCGAGTTGCGAAATCAGGTTTCGAAACTACAGCAGCTGTTGGACGAGGCCCATTGCGTACAGCACTCTGTTACTGCCACGATTGAGAATCTTCAGAAGAACCCAGATGCGCTCGCTGCCGTGGCTCTCACCCTAGGGGAGATCAGCAATCTCGCTAGCAAGATGTCGCCTGGAGTTCTGACGGCGCTGAAGGGTTCCTTCCCAGCTGTGATAGCACTTCTTGCCTCCCCACAGTTTATGATCGCCGCTGGTGTTGGCGTTGGCGTTACCATCATCGCCCTTGGTGGTTACAAGATCATCAAGAAGATCAAGACCCAGCGCGAGGAGAAGGCCATTGAAGGCGGCAACAGGCAAATGATTGAAGAAGAAGAAACCCCTTCGGAGTATGACGAGCTACAAGAAATCGGGGGCGACTTGAGTCGGATCGAGATGTGGCGCCGCGGCATCGCTGACGTCGAAGCCGAGAGTCTCGGCACGAGTGTCGACGGAGAGTTCATCACGCCCGCGGCTGGCAAATACCTTGTCGCGGAGGGTGTCATCCGAGAAGAGGACCTCAAGTCGACTCGATCCGAGAAATCCCGCAAGAGCAGTAAGAGTAAGAGCAAAGCCCCGAAGAGCGAGACTGGCCGGAGCGAGAAGAATGAAAAGAGCTCGAGAGAGAAGAAAGAGCGCAGCAAGAAGAAGGAACCTAGCGGCCTCCGCATGTTGTTCAGGAGCCACCATTGATTTTCCCAAGCACAATCGACAGCGTTCAGCGGTATGGCGTCTGGAGTTTGATTACGAGGGTAATGACCCATTGATGATATTATACAAACGAACCATAGCATGTTCACGGTGTTGGATAGCACAGCTCAGCTGTAATAGTCATAGTAACACCGTTTAGCAACGTATAATGAAGTCTTGAGGAAGCTTTCAGCTCTCAAACGGCATATAGACTCGCTCCAAGTGGAGATGGCGCCATATGGCGCAAGTCTGGACAATAATAGTACGGCATTGCTTTTGTATACGGCTGGCCCGAGGCAGTCGTTTCCCGTGTCTCTCTCAGTTCGAATGTGCTTGAAAGCAAAAAAGCTCAATTATGAATTGCGGTGACGGGTATCCGTTCTTTGACGGCGAGGAGCAGTCCTTGTCAGTGGAAGATTTCGGTGAGCTTCAGTTTGTTCATTTTGGCACACGCCACACGACACTGACGCGTCTCCGATAAACTGATATCCTGTACTTCATGATACAGCTCAGTTTCTATACCAACCGCTCATGTCGGGGCTCGGACTGAGAAAACATCCACTAACAGTCGCTTCTGCTACAGGATCGGAGACAGATGAGCACTATGTCCCTCCAGTCAGGCATCCTAAACAAGAAGCAGACCAGCAGCAACATGCCCTACCTACGCTCTCGCACCGCTTGCAACATAACAAGTCAATCCTAACGATTGCGCTATCGGACAATCATATATTTGCCGGCACACAAGGCGGAGAGATATTGGTGTACTCCTGGACAGCTACGAGCGTATTGCTGTCATTGAAGGCCACGGGGAAGCGTCCTAGGACTGTGTCTGTCCTCTGACCAAGAGTTGCTGTTCTCCACTGCTGGAGATCGCATAGCTAATGTATGGGACACCAACACCTTTGAGCGGGTCTATTGCCTGTATTCCACGTACGACGTCGGCGACGTTTTCTGCGTATCGTACTGCGAACGACTACGGACAGTCTACTTTGGCGCACAGAACACGACTATACAGTGGTACGATCTGAAAGAGAAGGACAGACGACCCAAGCCAAGACCAGATGGCCATCCACTACTCAGGGAAGATCCATTCTTTGATTCCTCTGGTCCAGGCGGCGTACGAACGCCCCGACCGGCAGACACGGAAACACGTCCGAGGGATGCAAGAGGTGGACAGGTGTTGGAGATTGACAAGGACAATGTTCACCACTACGCACACTACGGATATGTCTTTTGCATGCTGCTAGCAAAGGATATTGCTCCCGAAGCTATGGGAGAAGACGTCCTCATATCAGGTGGAGGAGATGGTGTGATCAATATCTGGAGACTTGATGCTGCCCGCGGAGGTGCTATCGAGGAGCTCTACAAGCTTGACGACGGGAGAGAGGAGGGCCATTCGGTCCTTTCACTTGCTCTGGATGGGACGTTTCTCTACTCCGGGCGCTCTGGTGGAGAGCTCAATGTCTGGGATCTTGAGACCAGACAACTGGTGCGAAGCATCAAGGCTCACAGAGACGACGTATTGTCCATCTGTCTCGGCGGTGGCTTCATGTTCAGTGCCGCTGTCACCGGGTTTGTCAGGGTAGGCCATTCTCGGAGCCATAGACCATCTAGGGACAAAGCTGACGGAAAGCTAGAAATTTGACCGCCAATACCAATGCACTAGCAGGCTGCATGCGCATGAAGGTAGAATACTAGCATCAGCATTCACGTATCACCAACAGCGGCCGACGTATGTTACGGGCGCTAACGACAACACCATCGCTGTGTGGGATGTCAGTGATTGTATATCCTCACCCTCTGCCGTCAAGAGGACCAGCAACGGTGAGCAGCACGAATCTAGAAAATGTGAAACCTTGTCTAATCGTTGAATATAGAACAAATGTTCGAATCGTTGAAGCGATTCGTGTCCTACCGCACAGTCTCTTCAGACCCCAGATACAAAGGCGATTGCCGCAGAGGCGCGTCCTATCTGCGTTCTGTGTTCAAGAACTTTGGCGCTGTCACCGAGATGTTGCCTACAGAGGATTCTAACCCTGTCATTTATGCCAGGTTTCGGGGTAATCCAGCCACAGCGGAGAAGAGGAAGAAGATCCTGTTTTACGGGCATTACGATGTTGTTGCCGCAGACAACGAGCATGACAAATGGATCGTCGATCCTTTCAACATGGAAGGAATTGACGGCTACCTTTACGGCAGAGGAACGTCAGACAATAAAGGACCTATCATGGCGGCCATCTTCGCCTGTGCTGAGCTCATGGCCGAGCAAACACTTGGATCGGACATCATCTTCTTGATTGAGGGCGAGGAGGAATGTGGATCACGAGGGTTTGTAAAAGCCGTGCAGCAACACAAATCATTGATTGGTGACGTCGACTGGATTTTGCTCGCCAACAGTTACTGGCTTGACGATCGGATACCTTGCCTTACATACGGCTTGCGAGGTGTCATTCACGCAACTGTGCAGGTCGAGAGCAGTCGCCCTGATTTGCATAGTGGTGTCGACGGAAGTTCGCAGCTGGATGAGTCGCTCAAGGATCTGGTGATGCTGCTTTCGACGCTGACAGGTACTCATGGTCAGGTGAAGATTCCCGGCTTTTACGATCCAATATTGCCCTTGAGTAAAGCTGAACAGCACCTATACGCGGACATCACGCAAGCACTCGTCTCCCGGAACCCGCACCTGGGCGATGCTGAGGAGCTTGCTGCGTCGTTGATGCGACGTTGGCGTGAAGCTTCGCTCACCATCCACAGGTTCCAAACGTCCGGTCCAGACAATGCCACCATCATCCCAAGATTAGCAAAGGTCGCCTTGTCTCTACGGTTGGTACCTAACCAGACGGCAGAAGAAGTTGGTCGCTCCCTCATTAAATACCTCGAGACCGAATTCAAGAAGCTAGGATCTCACAACAAGATGACCGCTACCATCGACCACCAAGCAGAGCCGTGGCTGGGTGACTTCAACAACCTGTTATTCAAGACACTGGAGGAAGCCATTATGAAAGTTTGGGGTCCGATTGACATCCGTCAACGTCGCCGCTCATCGGTCGCTCCCCGCCCTTTGAAGGTGTCCATACCCAGAGAGAACGGCTATTTTGCCAGCAAACCATCACCTACTACATCGACCGATCTGGCAAACGGCAGCGCAGTAACGCCCATGGCGCTCGACGAGGCCATCCGTAAACCGGCAACAGAGACGAAACAGGATTCACCACGGAAAAAGCCTCTCTACATTCGCGAAGGTGGCAGCATCCCCGCCATCAGGTTTCTGGAAAAGGAGTTTTGCGCTCCGGCGGCGCATTTCCTGCGGGCAGGCAAGCGACTCAGCGCATCTGGACAATGAGCGTTTGAGATTGGTCAATCTGTACAAGAGTAAGGATATTTTCAAGCAGGTGTTCAGGGATCTACCACAAAAGTGAAATGGAACAACAGCACTCAACAGAGCCAGGTGGACAGGGGGCATGGGTAAGGCGTTTGCTATACAGGATACCCAATTTAAAATTGTTGCTGTTTCAATACATCTCTGTCTCTTTAGGGGTCTCACTTCCCTTGCGTTCTTCTTTCTTCCCTTGTCTCATCTCACCTCACACAGCTTGTTGGACTCAAAGAGTCTGGTGTCTTACGCTCCAAGGCGGAGAAGTGAAATGAAAGGGCTTCTGTACTCTTCTGCAAACCACGTTCGATCACACAGTTAAATACGGTCGGACATCCCACTCCAATCCTCTCTTCGCGCCATCAACTGATGAATCTCGCAACCATAAACAATTCAGGAATAGTACACATCGAAACGAACGAAGAAAAGGACAGATACCTGCAGCTGTTCGCAGCTAATAGTACGGACTTCACCTCCGGCAAAACCGAGCAGTACCGAACGGCGCCCTTACTTTCGTTGAGTGTTAAGGATTCTCTGGAGGCGACCACGAGCACGGATGATTCCAACAACAACTCGCATGGCGCGCATGACAGTAGTTCGAGAAACCTTCAGGACGCCCTCTTCCCGCAATATGCATTTCTTGGTTGCGAACTCCCTTTCAAGCAAGATCCCATACTTCTGAACACTAACACCCCTTGGTCTGCTTTCATCTGCGGTTCTCAGGGCAGCGGAAAGAGCTACACGCTCGCTTGCATGCTGGAGAGTTGCCTTTTTCAAAGTGACAGGATCGGAAAACTCCCGGGACCTCTAGCAGGTATTGTCTTTCATAGAGACACGCGTGACGCCGGTGTGCTCTGTGAGGCGGCGTACCTCTGCTCTCTGGGGATCGAGGTCAACGTGCTCGTGTCAAGGAGCAACTACAGAGACCTGTCCAAGGCTTACGCCAAAGCGGGTAGTTTCGGTGGGAATCTTACTGTAAAGCCTGTATTGCTACAAGACCAGCATATGAACATCGAGTGTATGCGCAAACTGATGGGGGTGTCAGATCAATCGGGCAAGACACCATTGTACATGCAGGTTAGTGCTATCTTGGCGTGGACTAAGCTGCTTTGCAACTGCTGACATGAGAAAGGTTGTTTCACGTATGCTCGTGGATATGAAGACGCGTGGCGGGCCGTTCAAGTACAAGACATTCAAAGACATGCTTGCAAAGCACAAGTTCTCTGCGGATCAACGAGCGATGCTGGACATGCGCCTTTTCATACTGGAAAGCTTCCTGGATCAGGGTTCCGCGAAGGCTGCTGTTGCAGGCGACGACATCTTTGCCGCCAAACCGGGCTCCCTCACTATCGTCGACCTCAGTGACGGATTTCTGGATACCCCTACCGCCTGTTTGCTCTTCGATATTTGCTTCAGCATATTCGAGCAACATCGCCCTGAAAGCGGCATGGTTTTGGCCCTTCACGAAGCTCACAAGGTGTGTTTTGTCACGTTTGACTCTCAAAAGCATACCCATCAGTTTGAGCCCATCATGCTCTGTACAAAGGCTGACATAGAAACCTAGTTTATGAACCAATCTGAAGAAGCTGATATCTTTGCGGACCATCTTCTTCTAGCGATCAGGGAACAGCGACATAGCGCAACACGACTCATCGTCGCGACCCAAGAGCCCACGATCTCCCCAAAGCTTCTGGATCTCTGTTCGATGACCTTCGTCCACCGCTTTACCTCACCAGATTGGCTGGCCGCTATTCAGGGCCATCTCGCTGGGGCTTCGAAATTGACAAATAGTGATGAACATATCAAACAGCTCTTCGAAAAGATCACTAACCTGGATGTCGGTCAGTCCTTCTTGTTTGCCCCGAGTGCCATACTTTCCCTTGAAGACGACCAACCAAGGAAGCTTGGTAGCGAGTATGTGAAGTTCAAGACACGCCGGCGGCTGGCTCAAGATGGAGGACGGAGCGAGCTTGCTATCAAGCGCTCCGATGAGCATGTAGCCGATCAGGACGATGACGGGAGCATCGCCAAGAGAGTCAAGGCACCGATCCCGGAGCCACGACAAGATGCAGTCAGGAAACCTGTCGCATTCGGTAACCCAGTGGCGGATGTAGGCGCAAAACCCGAACACAGGAAGCAGAGTCGAGGAAACGGAGAGAAAGGCCAGCAAAGTGGTAACAGCTCCCCAGGCTGCGCCTCGTCCACGACGGAGCAAGACTGGCCACCGCCAGCCGGCACCGAGACTACGAGGGCTATTCGTCACCGCTGCCAAGACGAGAACCGCTGCTTCGCTTGCTTTCAGGTCGGTCATGGCAAGGGTAACAAACGGTGCCCTCTGTATAAGCCTGGCATCAACAACATCCTCTGAATATCTTGGAGTGTGAGCGAGACGGTAAAGAGATTGCAGACGAAGCAGCGCGATGTTCAGCCCTCTGGCACAGTCGAGCGACGAACAACCTCTCATGTCCAGGTGGAAGTTGTACGCAACTCACACTTGGAGGACGAGGCTTTCTGCAAATAAGATGTTATCATCTCCCTGTCTGTCTTTTGGCGGTTCAGGATGGAAAATGGATCGAGATGACTATTTTAGCAAAACTTGTAGCGTATCTTACGAAGCAACCCTACACCCTTTTGGTACGGTACTCGTGTCTGCACGGTTTAGTTAGTCTCACGTCATCCCCTCCGGGGTTAGTATGGCAACAGACAAAGTTACATGAGGACGGAACGAACGCCTCTTCTTCGCCGTTTCCTTGACCGAATCTTCTCCGTGTCAGTGAATAGTGACCTACAAAGTCCGAAGGTTCGTGCGAACATAGCAAGTCCTTAGCGGTGATGTGCATGAGGATCATCTACATACAGAGTAAGGTGTGCGGGAAGAATCCCAACAAGCTCAAGGTGCGGAGTACCTTATCCATGTTCACGGTACCGGTGTGTAGGAATCCCGGGGAAGTTGACTGCTTGTTTGCATGTAAACATGGTTCTGTCGGATCGGAGAACTCTTGGACGTCTGTACTCATAGACGTCTCGATATTGAGAGGGACTACGAGGTTAGACGCATTGCGTCTCTCGGTCTGGAGTGGACCATTTGAACGAAACACTGCATATTTGTGTACCTAGGGATGTATACTCCCACAGAATGAACGAATCTGCATGCACCTACCACTTACAGTTAGGCCAACATGGAGATATGGAATTCGGCAGCGGCCGACAAACCCGACGGGAATAATTCTTGAAGGTGTGGAGTACTTTCGGCGTCTCTTATTCATCCCTTTTGTGTTTTCTCTACGTATAGATTATGTTGACACCCAAACATCCGTTCGCTCTTTCTGCCATTCCTATACCGTGACTAACGCCAGGACAATGGCGGACCCCGAAGTCGGATTGCCACGGGCGACATCCGAATACTCGATTGAACGCTCAACCCCGCCTTCTCCGGGAATAAAAAAGCCGACGATGAAGTGCGCGCGACGAACGACATTGAGAAGAACTCCTCTACGAGCAGCATCGATAACCCCATTGTTTGGCATTATCTGACGTATGAGACTGACCTCCCATCGCCAACAGCCCTCCCTTCCACTGGCACGACCAGCGCAGACTACCCGGAGCCGCCGAATCTCGCCAAATATGTCTCGCCGTTCGACTGGCCCGAGTCGCGCAAGACCTTCATTACCTGGCTCTCATGCGTCGCTACCGCCGTCACGGCCTACACCGCTGGGTCTTACAGTTCAGGCGAGGCGCAAATGGCAGCCGAATGGGGTGTCTCTGAGCTAGCCGTTACCGTCGGCATCACCACCTTCACTACCGGATTCGGAGTCATGCCCATGGTACTCGCGCCATTCTCCGAGATCAATGGTCGGAGACCCGTTTTCATTGTTACGGGAACTCTGTTCGTGCTGATGCAGCTGTGCTGTGCGGTAACGAGGTCTTATCCTGGAATGCTGGTGGCGAGATTCTTTGCGGGATGCTTCTCCTCCACCTTCTCTACCATGGTTGGTGGTGTCGTGTCAGATATCTACCATACGCGGGACAGGAACACGCCCATGGCGTTGTTTTCCGGTGCCGCTCTGTTCGGAACCGGGCTTGGGCCGTTGGTTTCTGGGTTCATCGCTGCCCATACCACTTGGTAAGTTGTGCCGGCCGCTATGGCAATCGTGTGAGCGTTTCTTGCCAAGTTCACTAATCTTTCACAGGCGTTGGATTTTCTATCTGCAGATCATCACTTGCGGAGCCATGATGATTGCAGTGCTGCTCTTTTCAAGGAAACCCGTGGATCGGTACTTCTTTCTCGCAAGGCGAAGGTTCTGAACAAGTACTATGACGCACTTGAAGCGGCCGGATGTGTTGGTATGGACATGTCCAGTCAGTCTGACCCCAGCAAGAAAGTCTCTCAACGCATCAGGTGGAAAGTGAAGAGCGATGAAGAACGAGCTAGTCTTGCCACCATGATCAGCGTCTCGATATACCGGCCCTTCCACTTGCTCTTGACCGAACCCGTCGTCTTCTTCTTTAGTCTTTGGGTGGCTTTTTCTTGGGCTGTCCTCTACTTGACCTTCAGCGCCATCCCGCTCGTTTTCTCGACGAACCACGACTTCACGCTGGACCAATGCGGCGCTGTCTTCACCTCACTCAGCGTTGCCTCCCTCATCTCCACCGTCGTCGCCATCGTCGGCGAGAAGATTGCGCTCAAGTATTTCCCGAAAACGCAAGGCAGTCCAGAAGGTCGGCTGTATTTCGCTTGCGTCCAGTCCGCTCTTCTTCCCATCGGTCTTTTCTGGTTCGGATGGACCCAGTTCAGGAGTATACCCTGGATCGTACCTACTCTTGGCATCGGCTGCGCAACGATGGGCATTTTCTCGATTTATCTGGCTGTCTTCAACTACCTGGCTGACACGTATCATCGCTATGCCTCCTCGGCTCTGGCGGCGCAGAGCTTTTGCCGGAATCTCTTGGGAGGCGTGTTTCCACTTGTTACAAACCAAATGTTCCGCGGCATGACGTTCCAAGGAGCAAGCAGCCTTCTTGGCGGCATTGGTGCTTTGCTGACGTTGGTTCCTTTCGTACTTCTGTTCTGGGGTCCGAAGATCAGAGCCAGAAGCAAGTTTGCTAGTGAGATTATGGAGTGATTCAACACAGACGTGCGACTTGGTGTGGTGGCCCTATAAAAACAAACTTTCGATATCGTTCAGAAAATATGTTTCCCGGTAGGAAAATACAGCAAAAAGACGGGGAAAGACACCATAGCCACTGCCGCCGCTCCACATCGAGTCGCCTCTGGCGTCAGGAGTGGGCGCACTTTCTCGGACTGGCACCGGTCGCTCCCGTAGCCTTGCGCTTGCCAATACCGCTGACCGCTGGATCAGCGTTGCTGCTCTCCATCGACCAAGGCCCGGACCTGTATCTCTGCGCAGCCTTGCCAGCCTTCCACTCCTTAAGAGCCTTCTGAACAGCTTCATCGGTGACCCCTGGCAGCGGCCACTGGTCCGGGACATCATGTCGCACAGGCTCCTTACTCTCAGGGAAAACCCACCTTCCAGCTTTTTGAAGGAGGCCTTCTTTCTGCTGCTGGCCTATTATCCATCAGTAAAGCCTCTTGCTATGTGTGAATTGATAGTGAGGAGCAGGGGAACACACCTCGCTTCAAATCCTCATCTATCTGAGCGCTCAGATACCTCTCCATGAACGGCGTCTCGCCGAAAGGGAATGCCT
The DNA here is from genome assembly GCA_030247885.1 of Taxawa tesnikishii (nom. ined.). Taxonomy (NCBI): domain Eukaryota; kingdom Fungi; phylum Ascomycota; class Dothideomycetes; order Dothideales; species Taxawa tesnikishii (nom. ined.). The sequence goes on from JAPDRO010000006.1 coordinate 85,229, forward strand.
TGGGCATCCTGCGCCACCAGATCTCGGGCCGTGGCATCGGCTCCCAGAATGAATCCTTCAACAAGGAGTTGTCAGTTGCGCTCTCACCGTCCGTCGTCGGGAGAGCAAAATCCGGGTGCGGCTTTGATTTCTTGGATGGGCGTCCGACGTCCTTCACCCGCGACTTGGATCTCGATTTGGTGGAAGAAGCAGCCTTTGCTCTAGGGGGAGACTTCGCGCTTCCCTTGCTCGTAGCAGTAGGACTTGGGGAGGGATAAGGCTGCTTAGTCCTCGTCTTGCTTTGAGATGCAGCTGCTTCCGCTGGGTCGCGCGCGCGGGCCTTCTCCGCAACATCCGCACAGTTCCTGAGTCCAGGGTGCCGCCCTGGCACAATCCGACCAAGACCGCCTGAATCTCCGTGAGAGTGTCTGGGCGCGGCAGCAAACTCGAATGCCTTAGCTCTCCTCTCCTCAGCCGACTCTGGGTCCTTGCGTGGCCTTCCCGGGCCTCTCTTTGTCGGACTCCTGATCCTCTCCGACGGCCCAGCGTCGCTCTCGACAACCGGGTTCCTTTTCGCTGGGCTCTGGCTTCGAGCGGGTCTGCCTCTCTTGGCAGGACTTTCTGAGAAGCCTCCGACGCCACCACTGTCGACTGGGTTCCGTTTGGCAGGACTTCGGCTACGGGCAGATCTGCTTTGGCTTCGAGCTCTGCTTTGACTCCGGTCGCGTGTTGGTTTAGTGGTTCCCTCTGACCGCTGCGGCTCTTCTGCCGCCTTGACTTTCCGCTCTCTAGCCATGGCTTGAGTCTGTTGAAGTGTGCTGCGGTACTGCAGGTCTTCTGCCGTAGATGCGATGGGGGACCGGCCGGTGTATGTTCTGAGGATGTGCCGTTGTTTCCTGAGGCGTCTTTGGATCGACGTTCCTCAGTTGCACCGCTGCAGTATCCTGAATGACAAAGGGAAAGGATATCGCAGGTTGATGTTTTTGTTTACATGAAAGTAAATATGTTAAGCAAAATCATGTTGAGGAGCAAACCAATGGAATGTTGTACAAACAAGGTGCGGACAGTGGCCGTCATTCCTGATATGCATGCAAGGAGTCGATACATTCCGGACCGTCGTGACTGGAAGACTTATCGCTTTTCGTGATGACCATAGAGATCCGCTACAGGGGAAGAGAGACAGCCAGGAATTGGAGTATTGAGTCGTGATATTGTGCATCGCACACTAGATACAAGAGAGTCCTCTTCAGATGTACTTCACCCCTGTCGACGTATGGAAACGAGATTCATCATGTGCCGATAGGTGATAAGAGATGCGCGGCCGAGTCGATATCAAAAACAGCAAAAAGAAAAGCACAAAACTGTGCTGTAATCCAGTCGTGACAATTGGTATCCCAAACAATAAAGCAAGCATTCACCCTTGTTGATAACGCCTTCCCGGGGAAGAATAATTTCCCAAGTCGTGGTATGGTACGCATGGTGTTTCTGGTTGGCGGCCTGCCCCAAAAACCAACATCTTCAATCCCCAGATTCGCCGACTTTAGTGCTGACTTCGCGCCATAGCCCCACCGAAACAAGGCGATCCAAATCCTTCAGCCTCGCGAGAAGTAAGGTTCTTAACTCCCCTCTCCGCCCCCTTTCTCTTCTCTTTCTCACGTCTTCCCGATCATGATTCGATCTCCAACAACTGTTTCAGCACTTGAATCTCCGCATGGCCTCTGTAATTCTTCATGCGATGGCACCAGATGACCTGGCCGTTCTGGAAAAGGAATTCACCACCGATCTGCAGCCAGTTGCCGCCCTTGAATTTCTTCATGCCTCTGGTCTTGGACACCTGACGGATCTGCTCGAGCAACCAAGCGGGCGGGCTGATCTCTTTCATGTATTCCGGCCTCTTGCTACCGATGTCTAACGACCAGGACATTCCCAAGCGCTTGAAGAGCTTGCGCGACGGGTCTGCGAAGATCGGGAACGGACATTCTGTCACGGCCTTGTAGTGCGGGATAAGCGCTGGCGAACCACAGCCGATCACGATGATGGAGGTCGGTACGGGCATGGTGTAGTACATCTGCATTGTGATTTCTTGCGATAAAGCTTTTAAATACGCTTGACAAGCCTGCAGGGGTCTCGGCGTTAGCAACGACGCGCATTCCGCCGCTCGCATAGGGAAAGGACAAGGGGATCGGACGTACTCCGCAGTAGAAGTGCCGGACGAAGAGAACAAGTTGTCTTTCGCCAATGGCTGTGACTCCGGATATGAAACTCTTGAACGGTCGCGAATTGCCGGTGGCGTCGTAGATGGGAACATCGCCGGCATCTTCAATGACTGCGGGTGAGGGTGTGTCATCTGAGACGTAGAGGTCCTCGCGGAATCGTGAGAACCAGTCGTCGGCGTCGAATGTGCAGGAGTGTTCATAAGAGGCAACAGAAGGGGGCGCGGTGGAGGGCGGTGTTGTCCCTGACTGAGCACTGGTGGCGTCTTCTTCAGACAGACGAGGGTGGCTGGCACGCGAGGAGGTGGGAGATGGCAGCTTGGGCGGGTATTTGGGCGTCGAGGGCGACACGGGCGACCAGTCAATAGCCATGGCTGGGTGGATGAAGCGTGGCAGTCGCGCAGACGCGTATGGAATGTTCTCTGGTATGCAGATCTCGCAATAGCTTTGCTTCGAAGGCACGTTGGAGTCGCTAGGGCGACAGTGGAACGAGTATTGGGATGGGAACAGTTGGAAAAGTCGGGGAGCGACTCGTGGAGAAACGGGCCCTCTTCTTTTGGTAGAGCGATAGGGTACGCCGCCAAGCCTTGTGACGCCACGCACGACCAAGACGCTTCGGCAGAGCCATCTGGACCGGTGCTAAAGCAAAACCAACCGCCGCGGGTCCGATGACGGCGCGTTCCACCTTCTACCACCATGCCTCTTCAGGCAGGGCCAGTCCAGGTACGGAAGCGCGCGCTTTCCGTGCTCGCTGCTGGATCGCGCACCTTCAAGCTGGGGTTCGCACCAGTCGCGTTCAAGTAGGCCTCGCTACGCTGCTACCCTCGGGACTACCGTTTCTTAGCAATCCGTCTCCTAGCCCGCCCGCGTCTCTTCAGCGTCCCACATGTGCGTATATATCCAGCAGCTAACCATCCCCTGAACCCTCGATTTCAAATCAACAAGGGAACGTCAAACACATACGTACGCCCATGGCCGCTCTCCCGCTCATGCGCCGATCAAGGGAAGTCGATCTCTATAGCTACGCAATCATGCGTATCAAAACCAAATCCCGACTCGTGACTCTTCCCAACTTCAAAGTGCCCTGTATGACCATCGCTGTGTTGCTTCTGCGTTGCGACTGTGCGCACAAAAACATGCCCACTCCTGTCCTACAGGGGTGCATCCCTACACAGTTGCGCAATCTCCGGAGCCGCTGGGGTATTGCAACTGCGTTCATGCATAATTTCGATAGACCACCGGCAAAGCTATTGTATCTCGGACCGGCACGATTGAGATGCCGACCAGAGCGTCGGGCACTCCGCTGCTACGGGAGCCATGTGGCTTCCTTCAGCTGCTACACGCGTGCTCTCTACGTTCCGGCCTGACCGTGTGTGATTCCTTACGTCTCGTCCCTCGGTTTACTTTCTATTGGCGAACCCGGTGGGTTTAGCAAGTAAACGGGCTGTACTACCCAGAGTTTCCTCGTTGGAATACTCTCCCTTAAGCAAGACCTTCTTCCTTTATCCCGCGCTATATCGATCTGGCTAAATCCGCATATTGGAGCGTCAAGGCATGGCCCTTCATGATGATCTGGGGACGCTGCTCTACTGTTGATGCTCAATATACCTTTGGTAGCTCTCGCGAATAGGCAGAACCCATTGCGATGAGAGTTAGTTGAAAGAGGGTTAATTGAAAGAGAGAGGGTTAGTTGAAAGAATAATGGCAGGACATCGCTGGGGACGAAGTTGTGGATCTACGGTGATCCCTTCACCGACTGAATAGAGATCTATTGGTACGATTAAGAGACCTGATGAACGGAGGGCTTTTGCCAGTGAGAGTGGAATGCTGTTTGTAGTGACTACGCCGCCATATGACCAGGATCACGAGCACTGGAGAGTGATATCTCTCGAACATGGACGAAATGGTGCCCACGGCTGCTTTACCATGTGAGGATGGCGGGCCGAAGCAACTATCGGTATCAAAAACGCTTGGCTCCAAGACATCTAGGCCTGCAAGTACCCCATGCTCTGGTTCATCAGATCGGCGTGAAGATCGTGAAGATAGATGGCGTATGAGTCTCGGCAGCCCAAGTAAAGAACGTCTGACATGAAACGCAGAGCGAATTGTTGTGCAGCATCACCCTTAGAATACAATCCGGAGCGCAATACATCGAATCGGATCCGTTCAAATTCTTCCCACATCTCTGAAAGTATAGTAATCATCTGTATATGCTCAGCAAAAGTTGGAACTCGGCACTGCGGACTTTAGCCGGCGCTGAGTGATACCACACGAAGCATAGCGCTGCCAGTCGTCCTATACGCAGAGAAGATGGCAGTTGCAGGAACCGGCCAAGCCAATTCGGTATCCTTGAGACGACGTCCGGTATGCTCTTTGTATGTAGTTCATGGTGAAAGCTCTTCGAAGAACACGATGGGGTGATTGTGGAGGGATGGAGGGGCACTAGGGATGACGCGATCGCCGCCAAGGATTCTGTGTTTGAAGAATTCCTCTGAAATCAATAGAACTTGCCTCGTTAACCCAACAGCCACCTTCGGTAGCGTTTTGATTTATAACTGGTGAGCAGGCCCTGATTTCTCATATTCGGGTTCTTTTTCAGAAGTTTTGTCCCTGCACAACAAATTCTAAAGCTCGACTTCCACAGTCCTATTTACCAACCTCTACCCCACCAAATAGCTCACCTCTACCTCACAAAATGTCTGCTGAAGGACGTCCTGAGCCTCTCCGCCTGGGTAGCACCGCTCCCAACTTCAAAGCTGAGACCACCGCCGGCCCAATCGACTTCCACGAGTTCATTGGCGATAAATGGGTCATCCTTTTCTCTCACCCAGAGGACTACACTCCGGTCTGCACCACCGAGCTTGGTGCCTTCGCCAAGCTCGAGCCAGAGTTCACCAAGCGCGGCGTCAAGCTCATCGGTCTGTCTGCGAACACAATTGAGAGCCACGGCGGCTGGATCAAGGATATCGATGAGATCAGCGGTAGCCACTTGAAGTTCCCAATCATTGGTGACAAGGAGAGGAAGGTTGCTCTGGCCTACGACATGTGAGTGCGAGCCACGAGAGGGACAAGATGGCGCATAGCAGCGGCTGACATGGGAAATGCAGGCTTGATCACCAGGATGCCACCAACGTCGACTCCAAAGGCATTGCTTTCACCATCCGCTCCGTCTTCATCATCGACCCAAAGAAGACCATCCGTACCATCCTTTCCTACCCTGCCTCGACCGGCCGCAACACCGCTGAGGTGCTGCGCATCGTCGATTCTCTCCAGACCGGTGACAAGCACAGGGTCACTACTCCAATCAACTGGGTGCCAGGTGACGATGGTGAGTTGTAAAAACCGGATCAGTGCCAAGATGGCAACGGCTAACAGAAAGCGCGCAGTCATTGTCCACCCAAGCATCAAGACCGAGGAGGCCAGGAACATCTTCCCCAAGATGAACGTTGTCAAGCCATACCTCAGGTTCACTCCTCTGCCAAAGGAGGAGACCAGCGCCAACGTTTAAATATAGAACATAGATACCAGCGTTATACGCATATTAAGAAACTCAAATATACCCGTCGTATGCAGAAAACACATATTTCACCACAATACTTTGAACATCCGGATCCTTGCAGGCAGATGTGTAGCCAGAAGACACGGGCTGTGATGCTGCGGCAGCGCTCTAAGTGGTCACTGGCAACGAGTTCGAGGCTTCGATCTGTGATCGCTTCTACTAAGCCGTCTACAGTCGATAGTCGGCTTCTGCGTTCCAAAGACCGTCGCTCGAAACGATTAAATGCAGTTTGCCACCAAGTCGAGTTATGCTGTGCTCAAACGAAAACCTAATGTATTCAGCCAGAGGGCTGGGTGGGTTGTGCAGGGTTTGTGCCGTACCTCCTGGGCCGTCCTGCGAAGTAGTGCATGCGACCGCTTGTCATACCAGATGGACGGTGCTAGGGGCAACATCGATACTGCGGCACCTGTGAACGAACTGCACTATGACGAGCCCAAATTGTGTCAAAGAAGCATGGGATTGATTTGAACGCTGTAAAGTACGCTAGATATTTAGAGTTGATGACAGATTAGTAACGCGGGGAGGCCAGTGAAGTCAGTTCCACTGGGCGTTCTGCACGCGGCAGATTGCGATCTCCTTGCAGGGGCGGGCAAACAATTCTACAGCCACTCCCACTAACCACCTACTTTGCTTCTTTACTTTCTGTGGACGTGTTTAGAACAACCGAACAAACGACAAGGATACGGTTGCGGACTGTTCTCGAGCAGCGATTGTTCTTTTTTCATACGACCAACTACAAAAGTTACTGGGATTGAGGCTTATATGGTAGGTAGCATAAACAGATTGTTCGCTCGCAAGAAATGGGGGTTCGCACATTGGGCAAGAGACATGTTCGGAACTACTAGATGTGCTCCTTCGGAGAGCATTGAGGGGCAAAAGTGGATTGCGCAGGCTTGGACGGGATCTTGATACCGTCAGGGCCGGGAATTAATGGCAACATGCTTCACTACGACTCCGTTTGCTGCATCTTCCCGAAACCCAAGCACCTATCCGGCGCTGCGAGACCTTTGGAATCGGCTCACAACTGTGAACAACCCACATCGGCTCTCTTTGTTTGATGCGTTTGTACGCTCCAGCTTTTGCCATGCTATGCCACTGCAACTTGGCCATGTTCGTTTCACGCTGTTCCAGGCAGACCGGCACTCTTGAAACCGCAGGCCTGTTATATCAGGTACACAAGCGCTGACATGTCTTTCTCGCCAGTAAATCCGTCCAAACCGTCCAGAACAGAGCAAACCGAAGGACTTACCTCAACAGGACGATCGCTCAGTCTTCCCCATATCTTCAAAACCCGGTCATACAGGTCTCTTCGACAGGACTCCAAGATCGACAAGGGCGACGAGCAAAGTCCGTCTCGACGACAAAAGCATATCCCTATAATTATCACAGATTACACTTCTGCGCCTCCGGACAAAGACTTCTTCTGGATAGGCGAGTCGACCAACCCATCGCTCCGCGCAAAAGCGAGTAGTCGATCGTTTCTTGCCTCAGAGCTTTCTGCTCCGCCCCGTACAAGGTCGCCAGCATCAGACAAACGGGCTCGGCATGTCGAGATAGTCATACCGGAGTTTGCGCAACCATTTGCAAAGGAGACCGAGCCAGCATCAACAGATCGAGAATCGGAAATCGACTTCAAGGACCCGTTCATCGACGCATTTCCCACGCCTCCTGCAAATATGTCCAGAGCCAGCACGCTCGATTCTACAATTTCGGCTCCTTCGCCGACACAGTTGTCATCCAGACATGGTTCAGGCGCTCAATTGTCCAGCATGAACAGCAGCCAGACAAGTCTCGTTGGGAAAAACGGCTACGAATCCGCTTCCGAACATGAGTCTGGGTATGGCGGGCAACGCACAACCCCTCAGGCATTGCACTCCGCCTCGCCCTCTTTATCAAATTTGCACGGGGCTGGTCATTCTTCAAGCGGCAGCTCGAATCTTTCTGGACTTGTTTGCAACGTACATCGGACAACAGGCAAAGAACCTCATGCGCTCGTCGGTGCAAGTACTACAATACTCGGAGATAAGTTGTATGTGTTTGGAGGACGGAGGATCTCTAAATCCCGGCCGTCGCTCACATCGGATCTCTACGAACTTGACCTGCTACGACGACACTGGACGAAAATTGAGACGAAAGGCGATATGCCACCACCGAGGTATTTCCACAGCATGTGCTCTCTCGGGGACAACAAACTCGTGTGCTACGGTGGCATGTCCCCTGAAAACCCTCCGACATCATCAGGGCAATCTGGAGACTCACAAACACAAGATCCGCAAGTGAGCGTCATGTCCGATGTGCATATTTACGATGTCCCTACGCGGAGTTGGATGAGAGTGGCCGCTTCCGACTCTCCACAAGGACGCTACGCACACTGCGCCGCTATTCTGCCTTCATCTGCGACGTTTGCCTCTGCCAATGCGCCCATGTCTGCCATACAACATAATCCTGCAGGATCCAATCCCAACCAAGGGACTATTGGGATCAATTTGGATGGTACGGGAGGCGCGGAGATGATTGTTGTTGGCGGCCAGGACAGTGCCAACCACTATATCGAGCAAGTCAGCGTGTTCAACCTGCGTAGCCTCAAGTGGACTTCGACAAATCCCATGTCGGGAAGGAGTTGCGGTGCCTACCGAAGCGTGGTTACACCGCTTACTACTATGGATGCTGATGAGATTGGCGCTGCACGCAATGGAGAAACCAAACAATCATCTCAAGAAGGCGACGACGATGCCGACGCAAATCTGTCAGGTTCGCCAATGCTTATCTATTCGAACTACAATTTCCTTGACGTCAAGCTCGAACTGCAGGTCCGGCTGCCTGATGGTTCGTTGATCGAAAAGCCAATGCAAGGAAGCGTTTCCCCGCCCGGACTGCGTTTCCCTAGCGGAGGAATCATTGACAACAACTTTGTCGTCTCTGGCACCTTCCTGACTTCATCTAAGCAGGAGTTCGCACTCTGGGCCCTGGATTTGAGGACGTTGACGTGGGCTCGTATTGATACGGGAAGCAGTGTGTTCAGCCAAGGCAGCTGGAACAGAGGCGTTCTGTGGAATCGCAGAAACGCTTTTGTCATACTTGGTAACAGGAAACGGAGTCTTGTGGAAGACTACAACAATCGACGCCTCAACTTCGCGAACATGTGCCTTGTCCAGCTTGAGGCATTCGGCTTGTACAACAACCCCAGGAGGGCTTCGCCAACTTCGGATTATATCTCAATGAGTGCTCCTCCGATACAACGGTTCAAAGAGACTGACGCTCCTGCTGGACGTCATCTCAGCCAAGCAGCGGAAGAGCTAGGTGCCTTCTCTCTTGGCTTGAGAGAGTTGACAGATATGGAGTTTCTATCGATGGATGGCGTACGGATACCTGTCAATTCACGTCTGATTGCTCGGCGATGGGGTCCAACTTTCAACGCGCTCCTTCAAGAGGGCGCTTCTTCGCTCGATGGAACGGATACAGCGACACTCAGACCAACCGCTGCTAGCCACCCCTCACGCAATTCTAGCATAACAATCACACCAAGCGTCAGCACAGGGTACTCACAGAGCACCACCGTAACAGCGAACAGCTCCTCTTCATCAAAGACCTTCACCTCGATCAGTTCTCTATCCGAACCTCCCGACCCTCGCGCACAACCTCCAAACGCGAGGCCCCGTATCCTCTACCTCCCCACACGGGGCCAACACTGCAAGCTCTCTTGCATTACCTCTACACTTCCTCCTTGCCCAAAGCTCCATCACCGCTCGCGACACCGCAAATCTTCTGTTCACTGCTCCAACTCGCCCGACCATACAAGATCGACGGACTGCTCGAAGCCGTCATCGAGCGCCTGCACGAGAGCCTCGACGGGCGCAACGCCGCCGCAATATTCAACGCAGCAGCCATGGGCGCAGGTGGCGGCGACGGCATCGTCTTCGCCGCCGCAAACACGCACGTGCTCCCGCCGCGCACGTCGAGCATAGCCGGCCTGGAGGGCTTGATGCTCAACGGCTTCGGCCAGGGCCGTGGTGTGCTGAGGATCGATACGGATGTGGCGAATGGACGGCTTACCAGGAATACGGTCAGGCCGACGGAGGCGTTGGAAGAGGAGGATGAGGTTCCGGATTCGGCGAGCACGACGGGCAGTCTGCCGAGCATGTCCAGTAGGAGAGGGGCAGGGAGGATAGAGAGGTGTGGACGGGAGAGTGGAGTGCGGTGATTGGATTGCAGAAGAGGGGGTTGAGGGGATTGATGGAGGGCAGGAGGATCAGGGAGCGTGGGAGGAGTGATGGGGGTAGTGGGACGCAGGAGCCGGCGAGGGTGGGGTTGGGGTTGGGTATTGCGTGAGGGTTCTCGCGTGTTGCGGTCCAGTCTGATGGGAGAGCTCTTAACGCTTTTGCCGAACCACTGTGTGGTTGTTGGTGTTTGTCAAGTAGTGCCTGGGAAAATGGGAATAGGGACAGTTTGGATATTTGCATGTGAAGTCGCGTTCCTGATGACGTAGTCGACGTCTATGAGACCAGTCAATCTGTACCCGATCTATTTTCAACCCTCCACTAAACACTACCGCGTCAGCGATGCTTATTCGCATATACGCCTACGGCCAGCGGATATGGGTGTTACGGGCCTCTGGACGGTGGTGCAGCCGTGCGCGCGGCCCATCAAGATCGAGACGCTGAACAAGAAGCGGCTGGCTGTCGACGCCTCCATCTGGATCTACCAATTCCTCAAAGCCGTGCGAGACAAGGAAGGCAACGCGCTACGCAACAGCCACGTCGTCGGATTCTTTCGCCGCATATGCAAGCTCCTCTTCATCGGCATCAAGCCCGTCTTCGTCTTCGACGGCGGCGCGCCCGCCCTCAAGCGCCAGACCATCAGCGCGCGCAAGCAGCGGAGAGAAGGCAGGAGGGAGGATGCGACGCGCACGGCTGGAAAGCTGCTTGCGCTGCAGATGCAGAGACTGGCCGAGGAAGAGGAGGAGAAGAGGAGGAGAGATGCGCATAGAGCCCCGGATCCGGATGAGGAGGAGTTGCCCGAGAATATGGTCTATGTGGATGAGCTGCAGATGACGCAGCAGGAGAGGCAGCAGAACAGGAAGTTCAGAAAGAAGGACCAATACCATTTGCCCGACCTGGACGTCTCGCTCGCGGAGATGGGTCAGCCGAACGATCCGCGTATCATGAGCCTGGAGGAGCTGGAGGCGTATGCAAGACAGTTTGATACAGGAGAGGATATCAATGTCTACGACTTTTCGAAGATCGATTTTGACAGCCCTTTCTTCGTCAGCTTGCCCGCCAGTGACCGGTACAACATCTTGAATGCAGCGCGGTTGAGGAGCAGGTTGAGAATGGGATACTCAAAGGAACAGCTAGACACCATGTTTCCGGACCGCATGGCCTTCTCCAAATTCCAGATCGAACGTGTGCGGGAACGCAATGACTTGACGCAGCGACTCATGAATCTCAATGGCATGAACGATGACACCGACATCGGAAGGGTTGCAGGTGAAAAAGGCAGAGAGTATGTGTTGGTCAGGAACGACGGTGTTGAGGGTGGCTGGGCGCTGGGCGTTGTGAGCGCGAAAGACGAAGGCGAACAGAGCAAACCCATTGATGTGGACGAGCTGGGGAAGCAGGTGAAAGAGGAAGACGAGGACGAGTGGGAGGATGCGGATGACTTTGAAGATGTGCCTATCGAGGGGCTGAATAGGCTTCCGAAGCGGACTGCTATAGCACAACCACCTGCCGATCAACAAGCGACTCGACATCGGCGTGCATCTTACGCTTCACGCAGGAGGGGCATGGGTGCTACGGCGCGTCCGCGGTCTGCTGCTAAGCCCAAGGTTCAAGATCCGAACTCGCTTTTCGTCGAAGGGGACGAGGAAGAGGATATGGAATGGGAGCAAGTTCCTGAAGACACAGAAATTCCAGATGCGGGAGACGCCGTGGAAGATGAGGATCTCCAGCGCGCAATCGCCATGTCTCTGGAGAAAGAAACCAGTAACGGCGAGCAGGAAGACTATCTGGATCTGTTCGAGCAGACCCGAGTTGAGGAAGAGAAACCACTGCCGAAGGGTAGCGCTCAAGCGATAGCACATATCTTGAACAACCGAGCAAACAAGGCTGCGCCAGCAGCAAAATCTGTAGAACCTTCGGGAAGTGAGGATGAAGAGGACGATATGGATCTCCAAGCCGCTCTTGCGGAATCAAGGAAGACGAAATACAAGCCGAAGACGCTGAAACCCCCATCACCAAAGAAACCGGAACGTCGCAGTCCTGTACCAGCTAAACCAGGCGCTCAGCCGGCAAAGGCGGCACCTCAACCCTCAAAGAAGCCCGGATTCGACGGACCACTGCCATTTGAGAAGCTAGATTTGGGCAGTTCTCTACTTGGCAAGAAGAAGATGCAAAAATTGCAAGAAGAAAGTGCCGGTGGGTTTGAGAGACTGGATACCGGACCTCAGCAGCATAAGAAGGCAGAACCTCTACCGCCATGGTTTGCAGGCAACCTGGACGACGACATTGCGGCACAGAATGCCTTTGAGAAGGAAGATCGTCAGAAAGCGCATGATTTCGACAAGAGCTTTCAGTTTGAAGAACCTTCCGTGTTGCGTCGAAGTAACACTCTTGAAGTCATTGACCTCGAGGAATCGCAAAACGCCAGTCAGAATAAGGAGGTTATTGATATCGAATCCGACGCAGAAGACAAACAGCCTTCAAAGCCTACATCTGCGACAACCAAGGTGAGCAAATCGATATTCACCGTTGATTCGGATGAAGAGGATGAGGCTCTGACGCCAGGTGCTCAACCGACTGCGGCAAGCAATAGCACAAAGATGGGGGATTTGGCAGACTCCGTTCGTGCGGCGCCGCCCACCCCGCCACCAGCCGATGTTCTCGCAGAGCTCCAGCCTACAATCACAAAGCCTGCCAGTAATGCAACGATCACAACATCTACACTGCAGGCCCCCGAGTTATCAAAAGAACAGAACACCAGTGCTCAGAAGAATCCAGTTTCAAGCCCTTCGATAAGCGCTGCGAACGATGAAGCCTTTCAGTGGTCAGAAAGCGATACTGAGGACCCTGCGACTGTTGCAGAGAAGCAGCCGACGCAAGCAGTTGAAAACAAAGCAAATCAGGAGGGGAGCCCTTCAAGATCTCCTTCACCAGATTTCGAGGACGTCGACATACAGCAACAACCGCCTGAACAGCTGAGGGTTGAAGGAGTAACTCAGCCTCAGGCCCAGCTTGAGATGACGACAGAGAAGCCCACGGCATCTGGACTTGCCGACCAAAATGTCCCTCCTGAACCTGATGGAGATGAATTCGGGTACTACTCAGACTCAGAGGACGAAGAGCTGATGCGACAACTCGAGGTTGAAGCCGAAGAGCATGCCAGGTTCGCCTCGGAGCTAAACCACCGGACGCAACAACAGAACATCGAGGACTACGAACGCGAGCTCAAGCAGTTACGCTCACAACAGAAGAGGGACCGGCGTGATGCTGACGAAGTCACGCACATTATGATCCAAGAGTGTCAGCAGCTGCTGAAGCTTTTCGGGCTGCCCTACATCACCGCACCCATGGAGGCCGAAGCGCAATGCGCCGAGCTCGTCAGCCTTGGCCTCGTTGACGGCATCGTGACGGACGATTCCGACTGCTTCCTCTTCGGCGGCACCCGGATCTACAAAAACATGTTCAACCAAGCCAAGTTCGTCGAATGCTACCTGACCACGGACTTTGAAAAAGAATTCGACCTGACGCGGCCAAAGCTCATCGGCATCGCCCACCTCCTCGGCTCCGACTACACCGAAGGCCTCCCCGGCGTCGGCCCCGTCACCGCCCTCGAGATCCTCTCCGAGTTCCCCTCGCTCGCCGCCTTCAGGGACTGGTTCAACGGCGTGCAGAACGGCACGATTGCCAAATCCGCCGACGCCGGCAACGCCCTGCGCAAGAAGCTCCGGCGCCAGGCGACCAAGATCACCCTCCCGCCTCCGTTCCCGGACCCCCGCGTCGACGCCGCCTACCTGCAGCCCGAGGTCGACTCGGACCCGCAGCCCTTCCAGTGGGGCGTGCCGGACCTCGACGCCCTGCGCAGCTTCCTCATGGCCACGATCGGGTGGAGCCAGGAGCGCACGGATGAGGTGCTCGTGCCCGTCATCAGGGACATGAATCGCAGGGTGGACGAGGGCACGCAGAGCAACATCACGGCCTTCTTTGGCGGGACGAGCGGCGCGGGCGCGTATGCGCCCAGGCAGAGGGTTGAGACGGCGAGTAAGCGCATGGGCGGCGCGTTGGAGAGGATGGCGCTGCAGGCGAGGAGGAAGAGGAAGGGTGGGGTTGTGGATGATGGTGAGGGTGAGGGTGAGGGAGCGGACGACGGGGGTGGCAGAGGGGCGGAGGAGCCGACGGCGAGAAAGAAGAAGAAGACGAAGAGGAGCTCGACGAGGAGCTCGAAGAGGGTTGATGAGGAGGCTTAGGGGCGGGCCCTTGGGGTTCGTGTTTGGATAGTCTATGCGTCTGTGTGCGTTTGGATCACCCCACTGGCTGAGTATTATGATAGAAGTGATGTGATAGAAGTGATACAGTCCCCTGTATCGTGTCCCTTTTCCTTGACAACTCATTGCCGAGCTTAGAGTAAGTAGTAGTTGGCAAGCTGTGAAAAAAATCTTCAAGACCAGAAACTTTTTTCTAAACATACAAGGGACGCGTCGAGCAGTCCACACCAGCGCTGCTCTACAGCTATTCTCTCAACACAAATCCCGTCCTCATTGCTACACACACACACACACACACACACAAAAACATCCCTCATGCTCCACCCACGCTTTTCCCTTCAGCATATCCAGTCAACCAAGTAATCATTCCATCCCTTCAACCGGACAGGGCAAGGGTGTTGCCGGCGGTACCGACAACAGCAGCCTTTACGTTAGCGGACCCGAGCAGAGTGTACTCGTAGGGGACTGCAGTCAGCGTGCCGGCCGGGGCGGAGTTCACGCCCCCGCCGAAGTCGTTGTCCCTGCTGACGGCGTAGCCGGCGGTGTCGGAGTCGGCGGACTCGAGCGGGTCGGTGACGGCGGCGAAGACGTTTGACTCGACGAGCAGCTGGGCGCCCATGCGCGTGTTGATGCCCGTGTCGAGGGTGTCGTAGTAGCTGTTGTAGATGTGGCCGGTGCCGAAGCGGAGGGAGGGAGCACGCGAGTTGATGTTGCTCCAGTAGTTGTTGGCGTACGTCACGCGCAGGTGGCCCTTGTCCTCATCGCCGTTGTTGTCGGAGTGGCCCACCAGGGACGCCTTCCAGTGGTCGTGGATGTAGCTGTTGGAGACGGTGACCCATTCGCTCGCGTGAGTCACGTCGCAAAGGCCGTCGTAGTAGTCCTTGTCGTGGTCACGGTCGGAAGAGAGGTCGCAGTGGTCGACCCAGACGTTGCTGGAGGCTTGGATGCCGATGGCGTCGCCGTTCTCGGCCAGGACTTTGGAGATGGCGAGGTTGCGGACGATGACGTTCTTCTGCTTGTTGATGTAGAGACCGACGCCCACGAGTTTGGCGCTAGAGTCGGCACCGATGATGGACTTGTTGCTGCCAACGTAGACTTTGGCAGCGCCGGTAATGGTGCCAGAAACGACAATGACGCGAGCGGTGTCATCCTTGGTCACAGCGGCGGTGAACTGAGCGAGCGAGGAGACGGTGGTAGTAGAACCTCCCTGGCCTCCGGTCGTGCCACCGTTCTGGGATGCATAGCCGACTGGGCCATCGGTCGTGCTGGCGCTGGTAGCGGTGCCGGCCGAAGAAGCAGAACCAGAGCTGGATGGAACGCTGGCGTGACTGACGGGCTTGGTGTCGTTGCCAAGGGAGAAAGGAGCCTCGCTGCGCGATGGGGCGGCAGCCGAGGGAGCAGAGAAGCCCGTACCCTGAGGAAAACCGCCAGCTGAGAAGGTGCCGGTAGGTGGCACACCTGAGAACGAACCGGTGCCAAAGGCAGAGCCACTGTGGTGATGATGGTGGTGGTGGCCCTCCCTAGCTTCTCTGGCCTCAATTGAGTGAGTGAATTCGGCGCTTGGCACACCAGTGCCATGTGGGAAACCACCACGGTGAGAGAAGCTGCCCGATGCATGCGGGAAGCCGCCTGATGGGTGAGGGAAACTACCGGTTGGATCTACACCCGAGAACGAGCCTGTGCCGAACAGAAAGCCGCCCTTGTTGTGGTGCTCCCTTCTAGCTTCAACAGAGTGAGTGGAATCGGCGCTTGGAGCACCAGCGCCATGAGCGAAGCCACCAGACGGGTGCGGGAAGCCGCCAGAGGGGAAGCCACCAGATGGGTGGTGGTGGTGGTGGTGGTGGTGGTGATGTCCACCAGTAGGGAAGGCGCCAGTGGGGAAAGCACCACCGGTAGGGAAACCATGGAAGCCGTCGGATGGAAAGGGACCAGTTGGACGGACGGCCTTGTTGTAAGAGTAGAGATCAGACGGGATAGGGTTGAAGACGACCGGGGCCGCGCAAGCCAGTTGCGCGTAGGCCGCCAGGGCTAGAGCAGAGACGGGCTTCATTGTCAAAAGGAGTGGACTGCAAAGACAAAGAAAGAAGGCGGAAAAGAAATGAGCGAAAAAGCACACGAAGAGAACGAACTGGACTTGATGAGAGAGAGAGAGAGAGAGGAGACTTAGCAGTGCATGAGGGCCATGGCTATCTTATACTGTTCCCGAGATGCTTCTACATGGTGTTGTCGCTTGGGGCTCGGACCAGAGCGCTCAACGTTCGGCATCGGGCGACCAAGGCTGTCACTATAAACTAGGGCCCAGTTGGAGGTTGGCGCGCAGCCGGAGTAGCGAATACATTGGGGCTGACAACGCTGCGGTGCAGCATGCGGCGGCATGCCTTGCCAAAGACGTTCTAGCTGTTGCACAGAGCGTGCGAAGTGACGGAGAAACAGAGGGAGCTTGTCGCTGTCAAGCAGAGACGTGAAACCGAGACAGGAGAAGGCGCAGGGGGGGGGGGGGATTGAAACGCGAAAGGGTTTCGGCCAAGAATTCGCTTGCTTGCGCCCACAGTGAAGAACCGCATCGACACCTCCGTCGACGCTGTCAAAGCTGTCAAAGCGAAAGTCGAACGACTCAGAGCAAGGGTCGAATGACTCGAATCAAAAGACGAATGATTCAGGTTGACAGCACGCGTCAGCTGGCGTTCAAAGATAATATGCGTCCCAACAAAGCTCGCCGGCTAGAATGCCTCTGTGCGCTCTCCATCTCCTGGCTGGCATGACTCAAAATTGCTACATCAGCCTCCATGTAGCGGAACGGGAACAGTGGTATCGCGAAAGAAATCGCCGTTCTCCGGCCACGTGTCGGCAGCCGTCAAAGGGCCCGGGCCAGTCAAGAGACGAACCAATGAAAGAGAGAGCGAAAGCAACAGCCGCAAGCCACGACAAACAAGCTGCTATAGCAAAGGCAAGACCAACGTCGTCACAGCAACATGTTTACAAAAGAACTTAATAGGTCAGGGCTGTCTGTTCTACTCACTCTTGCAGTCTGCGGGCAGCTATAGAAAGCGCAACTTGACCGCTGTCGTGCACTGCGAATCTTCCGTGCACGAGAGGCATCATCCAAAGGGCCCAGAGTTCATCTCACAGCGTGCATATCGGCGGTCGTGAAACCCCCCCTCACCCACCTCGACGGTCCTTCTCCGCTGCCCCTCCATACTCCCCGTCCGTAGAACAAATCTTTCCTCACTTCTTCCCAAATAGTCAATCTCGCGAATTCATAAGCTACTACAGCAAGGACAAGGGGAATATAGTTTAGGCTGCACGCGTTTGATGTAGGAACACGAGGACGAGATCTTGCTGGGCCCCCACGGCTAGCGGCAGCGATAGAGGCACTGCAGACCCGGCACTTATGTCTCCATACCACGATCACGATATGATTGGCTGCCATTTGGTACCACCATTTAGCAGTTTGAGTTCAACATCTGAGAGTAGTAAAGTTCCGTTTCATTCCTTGCCCTTCGAGAGTCCGGTGCCATTTGGCCCTCACCATCAAACCCTTCACGTTCTCATCCGATGCCTTCTCCTCGCAAAACCCACTTGAAAAGAAGCAGCGGCGCCTAAAAAAGGCCGACGTGTGCAAAAACGTGACCAAGGTACATGGTTGGAGCACCGTTCAGGCGAGATCATCATCGCCACCATCGCCCTCCTCGCTACCACCCTCGCCCTTCACAGCATCAGTGGAGTTGACCTCCTCCTCCGACTCCTCCTTCGACTCCTCCTTGACGGGCTTAGCCTTGGCCTTGGCTTTGCGCGCGCGAGGCTTCTTGGTCGGGGTCTCAGCCTCAGCCTCGTCCTCGTCGGCATCGGCCTTCGCGACGCGCTTCTTGGGAGTGGTCGCCTTCGGCGTGGCCTTGCCTGGAGTGGTGGCGGTGCCGTTTCCGGTCGGGAAGGCGAGCTTCTTCTTGATGTTGGCCCACGCGTTCGACGCGGAGCGCGGATTGGTGAAGCCGCACTTTTCGGCCAGCTTGTCGTAGTTGACCTGGCGTTCGTCAGTCCCGTTTGCCGCACGTTGGGGAAGAGACATGTGTACCTTGGGCTCGTTGTCGAAACACTCCCACGCGTTCGCGAGGATGGCCCTCTCACGCTCGGTGAGCTCTTGTCCGGCGAGGTCCTTGCCCGTCATCTGCGCGGTCGCGTATCAGCGAACGTCTTCAGCCAAAGTTCATTGCATGCCCACTTACCGTTGCTCTGATGGGAGGATGTGTGAGGATAGATGATGGGTGTGTCTGTTAAGTGTTCGGTGGATCTGAAGTGTCGGTAGAGATTGGATGTTTGATGTTTTGGAGAAAGTGGGATGTGACCGGAAATGAAGCTTAGAGTCTTCACCTCAGCGGCGCTTGCCGGGCTCAAAAATTGCAGTGCTTCACCTCTGCAACCAAGTGACGAAACGAATGGGCTGGAAGATGAACTCATGTGACCTACATGAACACTCAATGGACCCTTGCATGTGCAACACATCACCTCCAAGCATCCCGGACATCGCCCATCAAAGGAACTCGTACAATTGACTGAACATGCCGCCGAATGCTACTGAGGCCTATCACGTTCCCGACCCCGACAGACGCAGAGAAAGGCACGTCACGTTGGGCTTCACGTGGCCGGCTACGACATTCGTCGTCTGTCGTCCCTGCACCGGTGGCAAGTTGTATGTCTTTGTGGCACTTGCACAGCGGTAATATCACCGCGCGTCACGGTGGGTCAGGCAGAGGATGCAAACCTGTTGTGAGAGGAGAAAGAAATACCGAAAAACGCATACCGTCTCCACAACTGCACTGTCCTTCATAGCTAACGTTTCAATCCGTCCTTCTCCTTTTCTTCCGAGTACTCTCAGGCTTCGGCACGCTCTTCTCTCTAACCGCACGTTTCTCCGAGTCCTTACCCCTCGCACCCTGGATGGCCGCAATGGTACACATGAACCCGTCGTTATGCACACCTCCCACCATCTCATCCTCCGACTCCTGTCGCGCTCCCGGAGTTTCTGAAGCAAGTGCAGCATCGTCCGTGCTCGGTCGCCTGGATGAAAGCCGTACAGACGCCGGCGGAGGTTGAGTTCTCGGGTCATATTTGTGCGTACGCTTGAGGTGTTCGATGAGCCGTCTTGGTTCGGGAAAGACAGTCGCGCCTGATCGGCAGTCCGTATGGGGACACTTTAGGGGATCCGGAGGCTGCCAGCCTCGTGGGTTGTGACCTTTCCCAAGGGGTCTGCCACCGCGCTGTTCCATGTCATTCTCTACTTCCTCGATCTCTTCGTTGCTGTATCCATGCGCCCTGCGAAGGTGTTCCCGGAAGCGAAACCCTTTGTCGAACGGTTTGATGTGGCGTGGACAGAGTTCGTGAGGGCATACGTAGCCTGCTAGATTTTGTGGCTGGTCGACTTCGTCAGCAGATGACTCCTCTACCTCCGCCAGGGCTCCAAGTGGTGGGATGGTGTCTGGCTTGTATTCCACAATCTTCAAGCCCTTCTTAGCTTTGTTGCTGGCAAACTCCGGTATCTTGCGGAAAGTCATACCCTCGCCGAACAAAGCAGTACACCTTTGAGTTGCACGCTCAATGACTTCTGAGTCCCAGCCAGTCATGGCAGCTAAGCCGAGTACTTCGCTCCAGTCTCGAAGCCCGGTCCGATCGTACCACTCTCCTGACGTACCACTGGCTGAGGAATGGATACTAGATTGCGAGTTTGACCTGCTGCGTGATGTCCTGGGGTGTGCCTGTCGCTGCTCGACATGATCGCCGTTCTCCGCCGCGACCGCGTTTTCGCCTGTTCCTGCTGACTTCGAGCTTCGGGTACTCCTCTTCAGCTTGTTCATCTTCGAAGACTGACGATGACGCGCTGAGGCGGATCGTGAGCGAGAGCCTGACTCAGTGCCTGACGCACCCGACTCATCTGATTGATCTCTGTTAACATAATGTCCTTCCCGATTGTTGTGAAGAGCCACAAGCAGGTCATCGAATTTCGAAAGCATATGCCGCACGGTTGGTTGGAGAAGTTGTCGCGTTCGCTCTTCATCCGCGCAGAAAACCGGTAGTGAATACGAATCAAGTTCTTCCGCAACCGGCCCCTCGTGGTTGTCGTCTTCTGGTCCTTCTTCCTTCGTCGCTTGGTCTGTCCCTGCTGGCTGCGCAGAACTTCGTCTCGAGGAGCCCGCATAAGGTGTCGCAGACCTGCTGCGCGAGGGTGCACGACTCGTTGACCGACTGCGTGATGGTCGGCTGGTAGACGGACTCCGCTCAACCACAGGCTTTTCAACCATAAGCTTCTTCTCTTCCTCTTCCCATTCTCTTGTTTCCCATTGCTCCTTGATCCTTCTCTCCAACAATGCACGGATCTCTTCTTCCAAGCCCTGACTTGGTTTCCACTCCTCCTTCCTCTTCACGGTGTATTTATCTAGTCCGTCATCTTTCCCAGTACCGAACGATTCGTCCCCACGGGGAACTACGTCAGACTCAAGGGGCCATGCTGTCCATTGCTTGTCCGGATACCACGGTATCTTCCCATCCTCGTCCTTTCGTATCCATTTGCTCTTCCCGTGCCATGGCTTCACATCCTCGGAGAGTTGACGCAATCCCGCTTTGAATGCATGTGCGTTGTATAGATGCACGCTCAAGTCTTCAGCCCGTACTTGATCCAGATATCCCGCTACTCCTCGCTCATTCTCTGTATACCGCCTCCAGGAGCGTGTTGTGCCGGTGAAGCGGTTTGGCCGGACCTCGTCATCCAGGTCATGGTGAAGTATTGCTTCGACGTTTTGTTCGCGGTCTGTATCGTAATCTTCTGGAAGTCCTCTCTCTCCCTCTTCCAGTACTGCTTGGTTATCTGCTATGACGTCTTCTACGATTACTGGGTCCGAAGCATGTGGAGAGGCTATTGGCGAAATTGAGAAATCCGACAGGAACGGAGATGATGCTCTTTGCGCAGCCGGATCACCACCAAACAAGGACATCCTGATGCTCGAATATATCAAATCCGAGCTTTGAGTGGCAGAAGTGCGTGCGAATTTTTAGGTCCATTTGGATTCTGCTAAAAGGTCATGTACCTTTGTCTGGGAGAGGTGAAGTGAAGCCATCGTAGGGTGAAATCGTGGAGAAAGCTTGGCAGTTTGGCACATTTGCACGTTTCCTCTTCACTTGCAAGAGGAGCTATATGGAGCAGTCCATGGTCTGGTCTTGATTGGTCAAGGCGCTTGAACTGAACGGGACTCTGACGGGCTCCGTGGCGAACGGCTTCGTGTAGGAGCAGACGATATGTGACGGTTGTCCGCTTACGCAAAACTACAAACGAGAATGAATCGACAAGTGATATATAGTGCCCAGCAGTCCAAGTGTGCTCCTAACGCCTCTCAAAAGCTCCCTTGCAGTCAAGAGAGCCTTCCCGCATGCTTCGTCTCTCCGCTTCCCACGCGCTCAATAAGACACACGAGAAGATATCTGCTGCATTAATATTATCATAAACCCCCTTTCGGCACGGACAGCTCAGCAATTGCAGGCGCCTGCTCCGGTCTGGGTTCCTGGAGCCTCTGATCTGCCGCCCAACTGGACTCCCGGTCTTGCTCCACTCCTCATACCCCGTTGGCTGGCTTGTTCGATGGGCAGCTTCTTCGCAATAGCAGTGAAAAGCTCTTTTACGTTTTCCGCCGTCTTTGCACTGGTCTCGAAAAAGAGAAGGTTGGCCTCGTTTGCATACGCCTGTGCATCCTCAGTCGATACGGCGCGCTTGTCCGGCTGTTCGGTCACGAGATCGAGCTTGTTTCCGGCAAGTGCGATGATGATGTTCTCGTTCGCCTGTCGTTGGAGTTCCTTCACCCACGCCTTTGCCTTGTCCAGAGAAGCCTGTGCATATGATAAGCATGTGCCCACCATTTCCATCCTCTTTCATCGACATACAGCTTGGGTAATGTCGTATACGACAACGGCGCAGTTGGCGTTCCGGTAGTACATGGGCGCAAGCGACTTGTATCTCTCCTGTCCTGCCGTATCCCAGATCTCGAACTTGACGGTTGTGCTCTCGTCTAGCGCTATTGTTTGGGTGAGGAAGGCGGCTCCGATTGTGGATTCTCGGTAGTCATCGAATTGGTCCTGATAACCTGTAAGCATGCTGATAAAACATGGGAGTATAGGAAGGCGTACTTTGACAAAGCGAAGAACGAGCGAACTCTGTGCTTTGTGTCAGCGGTCCAGGCACCAGTAAGCGGCGGAGGTATCGCAAACCTTTCCAACAGCAGATTCGCCTAGAGCACGTTAACACATAGAGCTTTCGCGTTCCATACAAGGGTGCAGGCATACCGAGGAGAACGAGCTTGAACTGCGCGAACCGGGCACCGCCTGGGCGCCCACCTTGCTGCACGCGTGCGGCCATGGGTTGTTGTGGCTTTGAAGAATAGGTGTTTGCGGTGTCTGACTTGGTATAGAATACAAAAGTCAGGATCTGGTTGTCTAAATACTGGCCAGTGTTGTGTGTTTGGTGGGTGATGACGGTTGGTAGAGGTGAATGCAAGCAGTGCCAGTGTCAGTGTCAGTGTCAGTGTCAGTGTCAGTGTCAGTGACCCAGCGACGCAGGGCAACGCCGTGTAACGGAAGATGCCGGCCTTTCTTCAGCTTGCGCCTGGCCTCAGCGGTGTCAACGTCATGCGCCAAGAGGACAAATGTTTACGAAGCCCTGTCTGTTCGACACTCGCATTATCAACACCCGTCCTCGAGGCTTGAAGGTGCTTTAGATTCCGCTCAGATCTCAGCTTTGTATTGCTATAGGCTATCGTAAACACCGTCGAGTCTGTTCCATCGCTGCCGTCGCTGTCGACCGCGGGCAAGATGAGTGCATCCCTGCCATTCAGGGATATCAACGTCCATGCGTCTCCCTCTTACTATGCCTTCTCATCACCTTCCGCGCCCTCCGCGCCTACACTGGTTGTTGAGAGACCATCTGGCGATCTCAGACTGAACGATGGCAAGTTGCTGGGCGGACAAAGGGTGTCCAGCATCCAAGGCATCCTGGGTATCATTAGTCTGCGGCTGGGTAAGACGACTAAATTACTTCTTTGTGTGAACAGGCTAACGCTTGGCAGACAAGTATGTTGTGGTTATTACAAAGTCCCAGCCTATGGGCAGGTTGAAGGGCCACACGATCTACAGAATCGTCTCTACAGAGTTTCTGCCGCTACGTGAGCGTCAAGTGCGCGATCCTGATGAAGACACTATGCTATCGCTTGTCAAGGACCTTCTCAAGAATGGTCCAATGTACTATTCCTACTCATTTGATCTGACCAACAGTTTCCAACGGCAAGCCGAGATCGATCCTTCTGCACCCTTGTGGCAAAGAGCGGACGACCGCTTCTTCTGGAACCGCTTCATCCAGTCTGATCTGATTGACTTCCGGAATGGCAGCGCGTCGCGCAGACTATCTCAAGGATCACAGCCTGGAGTGGACCCGTTCATTCTTCCGGTCATGTTCGGCATGCTTCGAATCACCAACACTTCGGTCAAGGGCACGCCACTTGCCTTCACTCTTATTACGAGACGATCAAGGCACAGGGCCGGTACCCGTTATTTGTCAAGAGGTGTCGACGAACGAGGAAACGTTTCCAACTTCAACGAAACCGAGATGATCGTCATACTGAACGACAACCAGTCGAGCGGCATGACTACCTTTGCCGGCGATGGGGGCTTTCAGAGTGGCAAGAATGCCGGTCGTGAAACGCAGGTCCTATCGTATGTCCAAACCAGAGGAAGCGTACCGGTGTACTGGACAGAGATCAACACATTGAAATACACCCCCGTCTGGAAGTTCGTAATGTGGAGTCAGCCGTTGGCGCGGCCAAGTTACATTTCGACGAACAGATACGATTGTATGGTGACAATTACCTGGTC
The DNA here is from genome assembly GCA_030247885.1 of Taxawa tesnikishii (nom. ined.). Classification (NCBI taxonomy): domain Eukaryota; kingdom Fungi; phylum Ascomycota; class Dothideomycetes; order Dothideales; species Taxawa tesnikishii (nom. ined.). The sequence continues at coordinate 109,362 of JAPDRO010000006.1, forward strand.
AACCTCGTCAACCAGAAAGGACGGGAGAAGCGGGTCAAGGATGCATATGAACAGATGGTCAAGATTCTTGTCGATTCGCCCCATGAAGACACCGAAGCAGGCCGCCGAACCAGAGAAGAATTTCATATTTTGGAGCCAAAAGGTCGCAGACATGAGATGGATCGCCTGCACTACGTGTATTTCGATTTCCACAACGAGACGAAGGGCCTGAAATGGCACCGGGCACAGCTCTTGTTGGACGAGCTTAAGCCTGCTCTGGAGGCTCAGCAGTACTACCGTGGTGTCGACATGCCAGACGGCAGGGTAGACGTACAAAACCGGCAGACCTCGGTTGTCCGAACAAACTGCATGGATTGCTTGGACCGGACCAACGTCGTACAGTCTATGCTCGGCCGCTGGACGCTAACCCGCATGCTGACGGACTTGGGCATCATTCCTCCTGGAACGACAGCCCAAGACGATGCCGCCTTTGAACACCTGTTCCGCAACGTCTGGGCGGACAATGCTGATGTTGTCAGTAAATCTTACTCTGGTACTGGCGCGTTGAAGACGGATTTCACCCGCACAGGCAACAGGACCAAAGCCGGTGCACTGCAGGATCTCAACAACTCCTGCACGCGCTACGTACGGAACAACTTCCTAGATGGTCCAAGGCAAGATGGCTTCGATCTGTTCCTTGGCGCTTACATCCCTGATTCCTCCGGCTTGGGCAGCGCACGCCAGTTTGCGGACACCAGACCTTTGTTTATCCAAGCAGTGCCGTACATTTTGGCCGCGTGTCTCTTCTTCGTTCTCGTCTCGCTCTTCACCACGCGGATGCCTGACGCTACAGTATGGCCGCTGAGGGTCTTTGTCATGCTATGCCTTGTAGGTGCAATCTGGGCTGGAAGGTTCATCTGGCTGCATGGAACGCTCTACGTACGTATCCTGCTCACGCCCAAGATGAGAAGCGCTGGCTAACCGAAGCAGGTGAACTGGCCGAAGCTCAACACACCAGCGTGGGCCATCGAGAGCTATCAAGATGCATTGGAACGTGTCGGTAAAGACCCGGTCATCGGGTCGCTGGTACACAAGCACGGACGTGGTAGAAGCGATGTGAAGCTCGGGTATATGGAAGAGGGCAAGAAGCGCATAGAGTAATGAAGGGGCGTGTGAATAGATTGCGTTCGAAACGTCATCACCGGATGGTATCTGAGTATCTGCCACGCGAACAGACCCTTTCCTCTCACGGCATCTCAGGTCACAATGCGTTTGGCGTTTATCAATCCAATACACCGTGCTCTGTTGCTACAAATCCTTATCGTTTCAAAATTCCACCTCAATCGCCTCTCCACATGACCTTAGCGTCTATAGTCATCTCCATACCCATACCGGGCCGGACAACAACATTGATGTGTTTGCCCTCCTTGAGAAGCCGGATAATCTTCCAAATTCAACAACGCAGAAAGCGGACGCGCTGTATGTCTCTACAAGGGCGAAACTCACTCGTACCGGCAACGATAGAACTGAGCTAACAATGTGCAGAGAAAGGCTCGATGGTTGAATCCAACAGAAGCGATGCAGTGGATGGTTTCGATATTGTCTTTTCACCAGTTGCCGCTCGACTTGGCCCAGTATAAATCTCGTATTATGGGACCAGTTGTTTCTTCATTCCTGTTGTGCTCGTGGGTCACCCAGACATTATTCTGAGCTCGAAAGGCCTTCTGATACCGTTTGAGTTCCCGTCGGAACTGCACATCGAAGCGCGCCTTTTCCTTTGCCAGCGCGGCGTTCAGCATTCACTCACTCCGTTCATCTCTTCCTGCAAAAGAGTGAACGGTCTATTCCACCTTGGTCCTTGTAAGCAGTCAAAGCTGTTGAGTTTCTGATCCACTCCAAAACAACATCTTCCGATTGTGTGTTCCGCTGCCTAGATTCCGACCGCCTCCAGGAAGTGCAAAAATCCTTCTGACATACGTCCGAAAGGTTGATTATATCCTTTGGATAACAAAAAGTGGTGATCCCCTCATCAACAAAAAGTCACTCTCCCTCGGGGAATCGAACCCCGGTCTCCCGCGCTTGCTGGCAGACTAGCTGATGACAAGCGGAAATCATGACCACTAGACCAAGGAAGAATTTGGCGTTGGACACCACTTGGTTACTGGAAGCCAACGTTGACCAACAATGTTATAAGCTTTCACTCGCCAAGACAAACCGTCTAGAGGCGAATCCTATCGCACAGCTGCGATCTGATCTTTCATCTACTCCTAACACATCGCAGGCTCTCCCGTCGCTCGTTCGCCCATCGTTCTGGCTACAACAAGCCTTCGGCGAGCTTGATCTAGTTCTGCATTGCCGAAGTATTATGGGGGCTTTTGAGGATGCTTCTGCTCTTTCATTCCGCCACCTTTGCTCACCCTTGGAGGTCGTTGTCTTGACACAGCGCGCTGACCGCAGCGCCTCACGCCAGTCCTTCGGACCCTAAGAGTCCCGCTTTTGAGTTGGGGTTGAACTCACAACCCACACAGTCGCTCTGACTTGTCTGTGTGTCCGTTTGTACGTAGCACTGTTTGTGTAACCGTAGAGGCAAATCTCCTGGGCGGTCATGGAGGTCATGGCGGTCACGAGCGAAACGGCAGCAGCCACATGGCAAAGTCAATGCCGAGGCTGAATCAAATCCCGAACGAATGGCAACCGCGCCTTCTTCCCTTCGCCACATTTCTGTGTTCTGCGTCTAGGGATGCTAAGAATGGAAGCGAAATTGGCTTTTCGTATTGGCAGTCACGTAAGACGTCGAATCCGTGTCCGCCAAGAGAAACACGCTCGATCGACCCCGCTATTCCTGTGTGTTGCACACGGGAAAAGGTCATGCGAGCTTTTTGGCGACGTGATCTAGATCCATACCCAAAAGAGGAAGCTGGGCCAAGTCAAAACCAGCGAAACGGTTAGGTTTGTTTACTTATCGGAGTTCTCAGCTGCTCTTAAAGGGTTTAGAACCCTTTGGCGCCAGCCCCGACCGTTTCCTGTATACCCTTGGCACTTTGCCATGGCGCACTATTCAGGTGTTTAAGATGTCGTGTGGGCCCCCGTGAGCGGCGTTGCTGAGGTTTGAGATTTGGCAAGAGTGACACGCCTTGCGTTATTTGCTTCCTTCTATTCGGATAAGTACATGATCGAAGCCCTTCTCGGATTTCGGTTCTCTTCGATCTTCAAAGCAGTTTTGGCTCGGTTGCGCCGCGGAAATGTACATCTTCAATTTCCTTCTATTAGCGGTGTACATAGTTCTCGTGGTTGCATCGCCGATAACGAGAAGCGACGAGGTCGAGGTAAGCACAAAACTTTCAATACATTGCATTCCGCTGCAAGTGCTAATGACGCGGCAGAGAGAAGACAATACACAGGTGAATATTGCACAACAGTCCAGATCCGGGCATTAATACTAACCATTTGCCGTCCAAGACCGCTAGGCTAGGCCGCCGAATAACTTCCAGCTCATCAACCACACCGGCCGACTTGCCATCCTGCTCCGCCGACAGCGTAACCGGCTACCGCGCGCAATCCTATCACCGCTACTTCTCCGGAACCGCCTTCATCAAACACATGGGCGGCGCAACCGTGGGCGCACTCCGCACCTTTTCCGCAGACACGTTCAGCTCCTGCGATGCGTTGGCGCAATGCGGCCGGACGACGGGCTACGGCAACGCGAACTCATTCCAACTGTTTTATCGGCAACACGCGCAGGCCTGGACGTGTCTGCCGTATAACAGCAGCGAGAGCGGTGGCGTGGAGACGATTAGTAAGGATAGGCTGAAGGACGAGGACGTGGGGAATGTGTATGGGTTTACGAGTTTGAATCTTTGGGAGCCGGCGCATCTCTGATGGATAGTGGCGAGACCTGAGAGTTGAGCATTGGGCGTTGGGTCTTTTTCCCCTGGCATGATTGCATGAGCATCCTGCATGGTGTTGCATCTGGTGTGGAGTTATGAGAATGGGATGATGTTAACGAATAGATTCCCTCCACAAATGAGAACGGCGTCCAGTCAAGTACCGAGATGGTCCGTCCGTCAGTTCATTCACGGAGACTGATTTTGTGGAGCGCAGTACGCTTCAGTTTCCCGGTGAGTGTTGTTCGCACACCCGGCTTGCCGCATTCGGAGGTCGCAGCCCTTGTATCGAAGACGAGCATGGGTCTTCCTTCATGACGCCGCGTGGATCTCCGGCCCGGATATTGCGAATTCCTCTCACACTTTGACGTGCAGACTTGCATACAGACTGCGCTGCATCATACTCATGCAAGATGCGTGTAGCGCGGTATTGCCTCCGAAGCTTGATTGCGCCTGCGGAAGTGGTAAACCTTGCCGGGCAAGATCGTAACGGGTTAACATCGTGCATGGAAACCCATGTTTGCCTAAGTCAACATCACGAGATACCCACCCGGGATGCGATTTCCGGGATCTCGTCAAGGCTCTGCGTTGGGAAGCATCAAGGATGTAATAGGCATGATGGGACGATATTTGATGCGATGGACTGATCCTCCAACTAAGTATGAAGTCTGCTCTGCAGCGCTAAGATACAAGAAGAAATCGAAGAAGCAATGGACAATCGAGCGATCGCTACGTTTGAAGATATCGGCCGTTACCAGAGAACCCCACACAAAACTCCGATAAACAATTTCGACTTCCTTTATCCAACACCTTCCCGCCCCAACACCAGAAGACGAATGACCCTCAGAGAGGATATCGAGATGACAAATTCCGTCAACCGGATTAGACTGAGCATCGCTGAAGAAGCGCAATGGGCGTGCAGAGTGTGATGAAGCCTTGAAAGGCGGATGATGGATGATCGCCCCGCTTCATCTCAATCTTCGGACTCCGTTGATGCTCGATGAGTGTGCATCGATTGGCGAGGGTGGCGGCGCAGGCGTCTCGTCCCTCTTGGCGATCCGGATAGTGAGGTTGTTGCGCGGGTGTGATGCAGATGCCTTGAAGGCTTTGTGGAGGTCCTCATGTGTGAAGGAGTCAGCCCTGGGGAGAGGGTTGCGGTAGGCTGGAGATGGCAGTGTGGAAGTCATTGTGTCGGTTGGTCCGTTGGCTGGTTAATTGATTGTCTTCGTGTCGTTGACAAGTTCAAATCAAGGTGTGTCGGAAGAGTATATTAAGTTCGTGTAGTAGGACGAGATCGCGCCTGCTTGTTTGCGGGGTTATGATATATGGAGGAGGAAGGACCTTGGCTGGGAGGTGGAGAGATGCAGTTGGTAAAGGTAATATATCAGTCGACGTGGTCTGACGATCGTCGGCTTGTCACGGAAGCGAACGTATGTAATCGATGAGTCGTAGCAAACTGCCAAAGCGACCGTATGGTTGGAGGAAATATGCAACAATAGCGTAAGAAGAGAAACAAGAGCAAACTTACCTGGGGCAGGGTGACGGGGTTTAAGTAAACTTGGTTCAGCAAGCCAATATCTCCTAGCCCTGCTCCTTGCCTTGCAGGGTGGTATCCGAGAACTCCCATGCCTTGCTCCACAGATGGCACCTGCAGAGTAATATTCCTGGAGAAAACGGGTTCTCCGCGTCAGACGGAACCTCCTACGTCAACCTCATTCTAGGAGCGCCCCTGTCGCGGAGCTGGGACGTGGCGTGGCCCGCCATGGGGCACCCATCTTTCAGCACTTCTATAGAAATCTCAACGGCTCGGTTCGGCGCCCTGCCGCGAGCTCCCCAAAGGAATGCGTGGAGAACGGTCTGGCTTGATGATGGCACCCCTGGCTCGTGGAACGCCAGCACTTTCACCGCCAGATTGCGGTCATGTAACGGAGCCTTGGGACCAGTGAAACGGGCCTTTCACCCTCCTGAACGGGTGCTGCGCGGCTGCGGTATGGAACACGGCGGAACGGACAGTATGAAGCCCTAACCAGCTCTGGCGCGTGGCGTTTGGGGGCGCAGGGTGTGCGTGGCAGTTAACTTATCCAGCGATATCGATCAGCAAACGGTTTCCCCACGCTCTCTCCGGTGCGTCGGATCGTCTCTCCCTAGCTTCCAGATTAGGCTGATCTCACGTTGCCAATGTCGGGGGATAGACGTCCCCGGTTCTAGCCTTGTGCGCTAAGCGACGATGTTCCGGATGGCTGTTTCGGAACGCAACTCGAAGGTTTCTAGTGTAATGCGCGAGGACCGTTTGCTGCCTTGCTCCGAGGTCGAATTTTATGATCAGTGCGATCTGCCTGTGGCGGCGATCGTTACATAAAAGGTCCTCCGGCGAGTCCCCCTGTCGATGATGATGTTTGCTGATGCTGACGCGGTACCGGATATCAGGGGAAGGGAAGGGATGTGAACGACGATCAGGCACAATATCATCCCATCCGCGGCTTCATCCGTGTCGGATTCGTTCTTCCCGGTACATGTCGTCAAGACCAGCAGACGGAGGCTTGACGGTGGAATTCTCTGCCAGCTTGCTAACCGGATCTCCTCTCAAACTCGGCATATTTGATCTGATATGCCGGCATTTGCGGAAAGAGGCATCGAAGGCAGAATTACACGATATGGGCAGGCTTGTTGCTTGCTCAAGATACGATCACAATGGTTCTGCCTGTTTCTGTGTCCCTCCTGTTCAGCCTGCCCCATTGATTGTCTGGTGTTTGAGAGAACCTCGAACAAGCAAACGGACCCAAGCCCCGGAAAATCAAGCGAACAAGCAGCCTTCAATATGCCTTTGTTGAAATGATAATAGAGACGTATCAGGATTGGGAAAGCAATCAAGCAGTGGGCTCAAAAGCTCGCTCATCTGCCTCTCTTCATGGCTGCTCGCGAGCTGTGTGATTAAGCGTGAGAGTCGGAGACTGGTGCGAGAGTCTTCGTAACGGTGAAGTAAGCGCTCCTTCCCTTGTGTTTCTGTCCTTGTTCGTCTCTCGCTCCGTACCCGCAGCATGGCCTCTTTTCTAGGAAAATCGACAAGTGCGTGCAGCGTTTTCGCACTGGCTCCCCTCCGGTTCTTCAAACACGCGCACCTTTACGGCGCGATCGTCTTTTCCAGCGAACGTTACTTCCTTCCTTCGAGAACGACAGAGATACAGTACGCTATCCAACCAGTTGAATCGCTCGAAACATCTGGCGCGCCACGAGGTTTCCAGATGGTAGCGACAAGCAGGCAAGACTACGCCCTCGTTTTGTACAATGTACACAGCCACTCATCAGTCGCTTCAGCTCACTCATCTCAACTTCGACAACGAGCAGCAATGCTCTCGTTATTCCTCTGATGCAATACCGATACGAGCGTGTGATTTACTCGAGCACGCCCCTGTCCCACTTGCCCCCAGCGGAAAGTAAAGCTTCCCGAAGGAGCTTATGACAACCCCGTGGCTATCTGCGAACTTCTGTAATGGGTCTTGCTACGTCTGCCCACCAAGGACCTACCCCTTGCCTCAACGCGTTCCTGCCTCTTGGAGAGACCTCATCCAAGGGTCGGTCCAGTTAAGACGCGCCCTTCTCCTTGGAGCCGACGTAGCATGGGGGCTGTCTCTTTCTTTCCACTCTATGACAATGGCCATGGTGGCTCTGGCATAGTGGTAAACGACGCTGGCATATATAAGGTGTTATATCACCTTGTGTTGTACACAACCAGAGACGCGGCCAGCAAGCTGGGAAATGGAACGTCGACGCACAACGGCATCGACATCAACATTAACTTCGGCACTATTTTCAACGCGAAAATCTCATATCAGCCTGCCGAACGTGTCTTAGGCCTATATATCCTTGTCACGGCCGCCTGTCGGTACGCTGACTCTGGAGTTTGAAGGGTCAGGAGAGAAGTATCCGAATGGCGACAGGTGCCGTTTCTTCCACGTACAGCAGCGTGCAAACACATGGAAAGGAGCGTTACTATGGGCGGCCTAATTCAGCAAGCGTATTTTGCCATCAAAAACCGCGTCCTTGTCCCCAGGTTTCGTGGTCCAAGGCGAAGGAATGTATCCTATTTTCAGGGAAGAATACTGGGGAGATTTCGGCCACTACTGGGAAGATGGTAACACCCTTGAGGACCTGACCCATCTTAATTTGGCACTGTCGCAGCTGGAGATGCGCTTCGACGCCTTCGTGAAGCACCCGTTCAGCCTTTCCCGGGGTCGAGCACTGTTTGACGCCCGAAGAGATGAGCCAGTGGGCCATGCTTGGCATTCCTGCATCAACAGGCTAACCCCGGTTCTCGCTGGATTGGATTTCGGACAAGGTGGATGCTCACCTGAAGTGATTGTGGACGACCAGATTGGATCGGCACTAGTTGAGGAACGACAACGGAAATGCCAATTTGCAGCTGCTCGCATTGTTGCATAGACTGGACGGTCAGGGGACCAAGGATTCTTCACAATGGTAAAGTGTCTCCCCGAACATTTCTGTTGGCCCATTCTCCGCATAGTCTGATTGTAAAAGGTCGTATAGCAGTACACCTCCAAGAGGCTGTAGGTGACAGCGACAGCTTGTTTCACTTGGTTTCTTACATGGTCCTGTAGTGGTGTTCCATGGAAGCTGCATGTGATCGAGTGGTGAAAGTACGGTTGAGCAGTCAACCGGCAGTCCCCACCTCTCTTTTCTAGTATTCACAGCGTGGAGTCTGTTTCATATTTGATTTGCAACTTCGACCTCTTCATTCTTTCCTAAGCGTAATCAAGTGTCTTCCACCAATAATTTGGAGAGCATCCAACCGTTTGCCGCGAATCCTGAAACACTAATCTGCATCAATCGATCATCACACCAACATACCAAGTTCTCTTACCACTGCGGTCAGACGCAAATCTGCAACTTTCGATACTCTCATCGCCTGCCGGAGATTGTCCTCTGGAGGCACCGGGAGCGGAACCCAGCTCGCCACCACATCGATTCAACACTTTCGACCGAGGGACTTTGCTCACCATAATGTCTCCGAAAGGCGGTGATATGCAGATAAATACAACAATACCTATACTTTAGTATGGTTACGTACAGTTACTGATCGGTCGCTCCAGCCTGCCTGCCTGAATACAGAGGACCTCGTGGAATTCCCGCCACTCCCCCAGCCAAAGCACCGCACACCGAACTCCTCGCGCATCACCCCCTCAGCCTCATCATATCTGATGGAGCGCAATCAATCACCAACCATACGAAGCCCAATAGAGGCACGACACAGTCTGCACAATACTCCCACGCTAGCGATAAAGAAAAGGCCAGTGCGAAGGCCCTCGCCGTTGACGAGTTACTGGAGCAAATCCTGCTACGTCTGCCAATGAAGGACCTCCTCGTGTTGGCCCAGCGTGTCTGCACTGGTTGGAGAGACTTGGTCCAAGGATCTATTCAATTGAGGCGTGCCCTCTTCTTGGAGCCTGCGGATTGCGGGGGTGTTACCCACTTCCCCGAATATAATCAATACAACGGCGGCTTTGGTAAGACTGAGGATGACGTCAGCAGATACCACGTTTTTGCCAACCCTCTCGTTAACATGCTCTTCAATCCCGCTGCCAGTAAACGCGACCCCTTTAGCCTACGGGACGTCATGGTTGATTGGAAGCGTGGTCAGACTATGTTACTGAATGCCTCTTGGGTCAACATGCCATCAACACAGCCGCCCGTCGTCGAGACGAGTCTGCGATTTTACCTTGTTTCGGCAGGGCTCGGTGGAGTAGACCTGCATCATCATGTTATGCATGACAACCAAGGCCTGGCCGCGGGTCAAATCATCCAAGAGGTCCCCTCCGTCTGGTCGAATATGATTATCGACTCAGAGGGCCACTCTTGCTGCTATCGCAGCCATGGCCCTGACTGGAGAGACGACACCGACCTGGAAAACCTGGTTCACCACGATTGGACGCAAGAGTCGAGCCTAAAGATCCGCGCGGAAGATCTCATCACGGACAACCATGAGAGAAAGCTTTCTTATGGAACATTCCACAAGATCCCAAGGGATCCTGAGGAGATGAGAGATCGTGTCATGACCAGGATCCCCAGTCTGCAAGGTCAGGGTTGGTACACTGTGGGCTGGGTCGGAGACATCTTAGACACCTCAGCGAAGCGATTCGCAGTTATGGAGCTACAAATCTACCTTGATTCTCCCAGACGCCTCAGCCTCCCTTCCACTTCCGAGGCGATCTGGAACCATCTCACCATACTACAAGAGAAACGGAGCAACTATCCTTGATTCGCCTTGGACAGGGTCACAAAAACTATCACGGAGCACAGTGTTTGGCCAAGCCGGGTTACCTCAGAGGCTGAGCAGGGCCGGGATGTCTTATTGACTGAGCATGACCGGATGTCTCGTTGCCTAGGTCGAGCGAATTTGGGAACTTCCGAGTTCGACGACTTCGCCCCTGCCTGGACCGCTTAGCAGTCCGAATGCTGCGCGATGCGAGACACTCGGCAGATTATGAACGAACGGCAAAGGCTGACATTTCCACTGACTTTTCCATCGAGCATCGGTTACACCAAATTGAATCGCAGGGGCGATGCGGGAGGGAGAAAGTGTGTGCAAGGAGCGAAGGGAAGACATGCGCGAGCAGGGTAGAACAACAAGATAACTTACAATCTAAGATGATGTTCGTGATCATGTGATGGGGTTCTTCATCTTCGAATTATCTGCGTGCTTGATGGTACATTCCATGGATTCATCGCGTCGCGTTAGAACGGAGGTTTGTTTTTCCGACAGCGGGTGGGCTTTGACCGTCCTGCACCCCGCGAAAGTCAATCTCTTCCCGCCTCCACATTCTGCGCTTGATCAAAACACAACACTCAAGAAAGGTCCGATGCCTTCGTGTATCGAAACACAGCCGAGAGATACACTGCAGGCGAGGGTTGTGATGCAATAGGTATTTGCCATACCAAGTCTGTCTGCGAAAGGTCAGGATTTACGATGGATTATGACGCGCAAAGTCACTTTCTGAAACCGCGCACGGTCTGACCAGCCACTCTGTACTGACAGCGCTGGTGGCTGGCAAAGCACCCAACCACGCGCATGCAACGCTCAAAAGCTGTCGCGCCCAACGCCATGCCTTGTACTACACTATATTCAGCATATTCAACTGTCCTCTACCGTTGCGATTCACTCTAACAACGCGAACCTGTCCGCTTCAACGTTCTCGTCCAACGGCTATCTCGATAGCTGCGACCACTTGCAACTGCGAGTCACCCGACCACTATCCCGTCAACAGGTCGACACCCTCGCTCCAAGTCTCTTCGGTTTTGCGACGACTTGTGAATCTCACCATCACTCATCCGTTCGGATCACCACGCCTGATCGTACACTCTCTGCTACGAATCGCCGAGCCATCCCCTAAATCTCGAATCTGAGCATCGATCTTAGCACCAACATCCCTCAAGAGCCTTGGTGTCACCACCACCGCCAGCACAAACACTAATACCACCACTTTCACCCTCACAACCGCAATAATGCACCCCAACCTCGTCATCTTCGTCATCGTCCTCGTTCTCTTTATCGTCCTTACCCTCATCGGCTTCTTGATCTGGTACCTCCAGAACGGCTTCTCGAGAGGCAGCAGAGTGAGCGAGACCAGCGGCGAAGACGATGTCTAATCGCACCATTATGTTTGCATCGAACGAAAGATTTTTGTATCGACGCTGCAGCAAACTACTGGCTTCCGATGAATAGCTTTGGGAATACTCGTGGAGGAGTCAGAATATTGCATGAGAAAGACCAGATCATTGTTGGCTTGCAGGATACTGAGCGTAGCGACGGCGTTTGGGTCGCTGAGCATTTGTGGGAGTTTTTTTTTTTGGAAGGACTTACGAGCATCATGATGGAAACAATGTAGATACCCAATTTTTGCGCATAGGAATTGTATGACCTGCGTTTTCAGTATCAAACCGATTCAGTACACCGATTCAATAAGATTTCTTTATCGAGAGCTACACTGCCATCCTTGCATCCCTCTTCACACGATATATCTAATATTTGTAAGTTCGTCGTGTGGCTGCTGCGGAGTGTGCCGTTTGGCGACCGCTTTTCGTACTATACGGATTGGCCTTGGCGTTTGGAGGAAATAATTTTTAGCTCGAACGGTAACATGTCGCAGGACTTGTGTGCCTGACGGACGACCAGGAACATACACGCTCGTGACTTGATTCGCTTTGCAACCATTCCGATTGGCTGATCACCCACTGAGCTGGCAAGCTCGTGAGGCTGAAATGCAGGCCCTGATCATGCGTCTGCATCCGAAATAGACAATGCAGATTGCTGTGCCACAATCGGCTTTGGGAACGGACCGTCCATGATGTTCGGATTGATGATAGTAGGCATTTAACAGAGTTAGACTCATCGGGGAGATGCGCAAACATGCAAGATGTGGATATCGCAGAGTTGTCCGGTCGTTGTTATCCCGTCGCAAGTCGAGCCCACGTTCAGCGCTTCTGTAGGCGCGTACCTCATTCGATCGCGCACTTCCGCCCCTAGGCAAGCCACCGGACATCGAAGCAGCTCTCGACACGATGCAAGGCTGAACAGCTCTGGGCACACGGGTGTCTCCCAAACATGTACCCCTCATCTGCCCAACCGCGGAAACACACTCTCTTCAGCTTTGATCTGACCGAAAAATCAACACGGAGCGAAGAGGCATTGATCAAGCCGCGCCGCCGTGGTTCTGGTAGCCATGCCGGGAGGTCAGCTGAACCTACTCAGCCTTGACGGAGGAGGTGTCAGAGGCCTCTCGTCGCTCTACGTTTTGCAAAAGCTCATGGAACAAATCAATCCCGATGATCCGCCAAAGCCCTGCGATTATTTTGACATGATTGGCGGCACCAGTACCGGAGGTCTGATTGCGATCATGTTGGGACGACTAGGCATGACTGTTCAAGAATGCATCGACAGCTACATGACAATCTCAGATACAGTGTTCGTCAAGAAAACGTCCATGCCTGTCAGCTTCAGAGGCCGCGTCCAGGAGAGATACGATAGCGGCAAATTGGCAGCAACTGTTCGAAAACTCCTTTCCGGAAGAGGCCTGGACCCAGAAGCATTGTTGAAAACAGACACGACGTCTTCCTGCCACGTGTACGTAATGGACACTAAGCACCACGACGGAATCAGTGTTCTCAACAGGTCATTGGCCCTGCAGTCATGGCCCTGTAGAAATGCGCCTTTGCGGTAGTTTTGCCAGCGTCTCCCAGGCAATTGACCAATTCACCATCTCTTCGGGAATCGGTCTGTCTGCTGGACCGCCTGTCGAGTATGCTACACGCAGGCACTGCTGGACCAATGACTACGTCTTTGTCATTCTGAGCCCAGGCAGTGTTTGCAAGGGCTGCAAGCGCTTGTTGGGAACACTGTTGCAGCAATTACCAGTACTGACCTGAATCGAACAGATTCGTATGCGCGACCAGCGAAGGTACAAGTTCTCCCGTTTTGTTGACGACCTATCGCAACCCCCGACTGTCGACCGAACTGTACAATCACACCAAGATCTGGGAAGCTGCCAGGGCTACGTCAGCGGCATCCTCGTATTTCGATCCCATCAAGATCGGGCCAAGCAAACAAAAGTTTCTGGATGGCGGCACAGGAGCGAACAACCCAGTACGCCAGCTATGGCTCCAAGCGCAACAGATCCTGGCCAAAAACGAGACTCTGGAGGATCATCTGAATTGTTTGGTTTCTATCGGGACAGGCGTTCCATCGGAACAGCGGTTTGGTGAGAAGGTCACCGAGGTGGCTGCCTCCATGGTGCGGATCGCGACCGAGGCAAAGGAAACCGCAGAGGGCTTCCTGCAAGAGCATAGGAGTCTACACAAGGGTGGAAGATATTATCGATTCAATGCTGATGGAGTGGGCGATATCGGACTGGACAAAGCTGAGGACAAGGATCTGATTGCTTCTCGGACAGACAAATACCTCCGCTCTGAGTTGATTTGGGACAACGTCGAGAATTGTGGGAAGCGGTTGAACGAAAGCGAGCGTACGTCCCTCCTTCTGGCTTAGTGGTCTTCAAGTATGGTACGATATGTGATGTACCTAGATATGACCGTATTATAAACGATCTAACGTCTACTTTTCCAGGTCGTGTTCCTTTGCCTCCAAGTAATCCGTTTCTGGCTGTTCTTAAGAGAGACGAGCGGGAGCTACGATCCGGTACGTGGCAGCAGCGATTTCATTTGCTCCTTGCTAGCTACAAAACTGATATTTGCAGGCAAACCCAACGACAAGTTGCAAAGTATCTTCACAAATCTATCGGACTACGACCATCACCGTGTTTGTAGGCAATTCACCCGCAAGCGTTGTGGTAGCACAACGTCCTGGTTGCTGAAACACGAGATGTTCAGGGCTTGGATGGAAAGTTCGACGGGTGCGTGTCTGTGGCTTTTTGGTATTGGCGAGTTTGCTGGATGATGTTATGGAATGGGTTCGCTCACACTACATCAGTCGGTTCTGGCAAGTCTATCGCGACGTAAGCTAGCATCGAGCGGCATTCAGACATTCGGAGCAGCCGCTTACATTGCGTAGAAGTACTGCTATTGAAGAAGTCGACAAGCATCTGCAAGGATCCGGCACACCTATCGCACATTTTTACTTCCGGTCTTCGTTTCCCGAACGTCTGAAGGCAATTCATTGTCTTGAGAGTGCAGCCAAGCAATTCACTGGCTCTGTTGATAGACTGCCGGCTCAAGTCATGACGGATATCGAAAAGTTCTACACCCCAGGAAACGAACGTGCTGACCCTTCCGAACTCACCAGCGAAGTGCTGCTCCCGCTTGTCAAAGTACGAGGAACAGCAGTCCTGTTTGTTGACGGCCTCGACGAATGCGAACCCGGCGAGAGGCGCCTTCTTGTTGCGCAGATCAAGCGGCTGATAGAATGCGGCACAAAAGTCTTCATCGCAAGCCGTGCGGAGATAAATCTCATTCAAACCATCCCTGGCACAACCTCGATCGAAATCTCCAAAGAGAACCCAGACGTGCAGCGTGATCTCAAGCACTTCATTAAAGCTACCATCGATGAGAAGACGCAGGAAAGGACCATCACCGAAAATAATGAAGTTCTTGAGCTGATCAGAATCACTCTACTAAGAAAGGCTGGAGCCATGTCAGTCTCTGTTCCACCTCTTCTGACAATGTATGCTTATACCACATGCCTAACAATACGTATAGGTTCCTTTGGGTGAAACTCCTTGTCGATGAGATGTGGGAAAACTGCCATTCCGACGCTGCCATACTAAAAGAACTCGAAACGCTACCGGAAACTTTGAACGGTACATACCGGAGGTGTGTCAAAAGATCCTTCCAACGTTTCGATGCGAAGAACGCCGGAACGAAGTCTCGGTTCGATGGCCGAGTTCTGAGATGGGTTGGTGCTGCAATCCAGCCGTTCCGGTTGGAGGAGCTTAGAGAAGCACTAGTTATCAATCCAGAAACCGGCGAGCCTAGGGATCCTACCACACGCCCAAACAGAGACTTTGTCCTGAGGTGTGGAGCCAATCTCGTGGTACTTGATGCAGAGACGGACCATATCACACTAGCGCATCATTCTGTCAAACAGTACCTTTTCCCAAATCATTCAGAAGAACACTCTCTCGAGATGTCCGACTGGGAAACGATCCTACGCACGACCGAAGAGGCAGAACTGGAGATCGGCGAACTTTGCGTCATGCACCTTTATTGGAGGTCGTTCTCGAGTATCATTCCTTGCGGCAACCAAATTCGGACCCCAGTGCCTGCAAACCTGTTACGAGTTTCAACACCTCTCAAGCGGTTGTTTGGATCACGTCTAGCCCCACCGTTGGTGCTTCCTCGACCGAGACCCCGAGAGACCTATCACGAGACCTTTTCGTCCTATGCAAGCGAAAACTGGGCCTTGCACACAAGAAATATCGAGGGATCATCTCCATACTGGAAAGAATGGAAAGAGATTGCTCTGGATACCCGCGCTACCTTGCATCCTTGGCTGCCACAAGGTCCAGGTGGATATCCTCAAAACCTTTTGGGCTGGGCCATCGTGCACTCCCACGTGCCGTTCATACATCTGTTATCTGAGGAGCCACAGATACCAAAACGCATTTGGGATTTGCCTCTGACCCAGAATGGCAGCCTTCTACCCCTATTGCTTGCCGCCAACACCGGAGACCGGAGAGTACTCGATTTCATGTTGGGCCAGTGTAACACATTCTACGACGAGGACTTCAGTGGCAACAACATCCTGCATTACTTAGTCCAGCATCGATTGGTAGAAGTGACAAAGTTTCTCGTACACAATGGATGGAGTTTGGCTATGCAAAGAAACAAGGAAGGGTTCACTCCTCTTGATTGTGCCGTGCTGAATAATTGTCTGGAGATAGTATCGGAGCTGGTACCCCAGTTGCACGGCTTCCCGTGGTACCCTTCGAACGCATCGAGGGTACTGGGAAATGCGCTTCGTCTCGCCGCAAAGTCCGCGCTGGATGCCTTTGTTGAACCACTGATCGAGGCACACTTGGAATGGGCCGTGGGCCCTGGGGGCGATCTGCTTCGGTTTGGACCTTGATCGATGCGGATGAGCACGGCCGCAACGCTTTGCACTATGCAGTCATGGGTCGGCACTTTACATTCGCGCAGCGATTGGTGCAGTGGTCCGTGAAAGTCGCTCGCACTACGGATCTGCGGGCGTGTCTGTCTGACCCTTTGCACGACGTGAGATGGAGGGATTGGAAGAAACTTGCCAAGAAAATACAAGTGGAGCAGTTCGGACCCGACCTCACGGACTTTGCAACATGCGGTCAGGGATTGCTTGCCATTATCGATTCTGCGGATGAGGATGGAAGAAAAGCAATGGATTATGCCGACGATGCCACCCCAAGTTCCCTGTATGAGCTGTGTTCTGTGCTTCGCAAAATTTGCGAGGGTGAGCAGGATGGATGGAACATGCTTGAGGAAGAATACCCACCTGATGGAGAGTCAGCCAGCTCAAATCGCTGATGGTAAACACTGCATTTTGCATGTCTAGTGGGCATCATGATGAGAAACTGCAGATGACTTGTAGAGAAGTGAACCAGCAAACGGAAAATTTATGGCGTTGCGATCAGCATGAGCCGTGTACAGGATGACTTCCCTAGGTATCAATGCTCTGTCAGAACCCACCCGGCCTCGCAGACAAAAACAGCAACACCGCCTCAGTGACTGATATACTGGAACACCGCGCTAACATCCTGCTCACTCGTCTCCTGCCTGAGCAACAAATCCTGAATCCTCGCCATAGCGCCCTTCTCCCCTTCATTCGTGAAATGGTTCCACGAACTCGTGTCACCATACAACATAGCAGGCGCCTTAATGGTCTGCCTACCCTCTTTGCAGCGCTTGCACTTGAACGTGTCGTGTGTATCGCTCGTGGTGTTTGGCCGGTACTGGAACAGCTCGCGCAAGCTGTCAAGCGAGAAGTGACGCTCGACATCTTCGGCGGAGTCAACGACGGCGGTCGAGAGCGCTTGCTTGTGCGACTGCCGCTGGAAGATCTTCTCCTCGATAGTGCCGGTTGAGATGAAGCGGTACACGAAGCAGTCTTTCTTCTGGCCGTCACGCCAGACACGTGCCAGAGCCTGCTGATCGGCAGCGGGGTTCCAGTCCGGGTCAAAGAGGACGAGGCGATTGGCGCCAATGAGGTTGAGACCGCAGCCTCCAGCCTTGGAGGAGAGGAGGAAGACAAATTCACTGCCTTCAGGATCGTTGAACTTGTCGACGAGCTTTTGGCGCTTGTTGACGTTCATGGTTCCGTCGAGTCGGAGACTGCCGTAGCCGCGGGAACGGCACAGCTTGTCGAAGATATCAAGCGTCTGAGTGTAGTTGGAGATGAGCACGATCTTGTCGTTGGTGTCGGCCCGGATGCGAGCGAGCATGCGGTCAAGGACCATCATCTTGCCGGAATACCATGGCTTGACGTCGCGATCTCTGCCACGCGCGTCTTTCGGTACAAAATCTTCTGGGTAGAATTGCTCACATCCAGGCAAGTCGTCGGGCAGGTTGAGCAAGTCTGGATGATTGCAAAGCTTCTTGAGCATGCCAATAGCTTTGAGAGGTTGACTTCCCTTTCCGCGCAGTAGGCTCTTGATGTCTGGTGACTGGATGAAATGGTTGTACAAGTCCTTCTGGAAGGGCGCCATGTTGCAGAAGACGACATGCTCGTACTTGACGGGAAGATACTTGGAAAGAATGTCGTTGGTGCGGCGGATGATGAACTTGTTGACCAAGCCGAGAAGTTCTTTCAGACATTCGTCACCCTTCTGGCGGTCCTTGTCCGTGCCATCCGCATCTCGTCCGCGCAGAATGGGGATCTCATACTTCTTTCTGAACTCGGCACGCGTTCCAAGGTAGTTGGGGTTGGCGAAGTTCAGAAGCGCGAAGTACTCTGACAGATCGTTCTGAATGGGTGTTCCAGAGAGAATCACACGCCGTTGCACGTTGAGACTGTTCAATGCGGTAAACGTCAAGCTTTCGCCGTTCTTGAGACGGTGACCTTCGTCACAAAGAAGGAGACCGATGGGAGTATCCTTAAGCTCGTCCGTGTAAAGACGGAGCGTCTCATAAGACACAATCAGAACCGGGCGAATGACAGCTCGTCCAGTAGCGATGGACCACTGACGCAGTTGCTGGATGAGCTCCTCCTTGCTAGCCTTTCCGTCAATGGCGAAAGGGTTGACGGCGTCCTTGCCCAACCACTTCACCAGCTCATTGGCCCAGTTGCGAACCAAACTGGACGGACAGGCAATTACGCACTTCTGGATTGTGGACTTGCCAGCATCGGGCGATTGTTTAAGCAAGGTCCACATGAGCGTGATGCACTGCAGGGTCTTGCCGAGGCCCATCTCGTCCGCCATGATGCAACCTCCTGCCTTCGGGTCGATCAAGCCTGTCGTAGCGCGATAGAGGAACTTGACTCCCTCAACTTGATGTGGACGCAGTACCTTGGCCAATCTTGGGTCGATGACCACGGGAACCCTCGGACGCTCTTCGACTTTCTTCTTCAATCCTAGAATATCTGCCAAGCTTTTGTGCACGATGGGCTCATCCAACTTCAGTTTGTCCTCGTCATCCTTCTTCTCTTCCGAGACTTCCTCAACAATGACTGGCTTGTCATCAATTGTGGGGTCGTACAGTACTATAGCAAACTCTCCGCTTGGGTCGTGCAATGGCTTTGCTACAAATACCGCGCCTTGTCGCAATCCGAGGAGTGGCGGAGCACGGTTCTGGTTGTAGGCTGTAGAGTCCTTGTTGATCAACGGCACATTGAAGCGCTGTCGGAAGATCGTGTCCTTGTCCTTGGCCTTGAAAATGGGAAACCGATTCACATCTCTCGTAGCAAGGGCAAGTCGGTCATCGTTGCTGTACGGCTTGTCGCCGTCCTCTGCGCTACCGTCCGCGTCGGCGTAATTGACCTTCCTCCTCTTACGTGCCGGCTGTGTGGATATACGTGTTGGGGTCGCAGATCCGGGGCACTTGAAGGGTTTGATCAGACGGTCTAGTGACTGTGGTGTGCTCGCGGTGTACATGCGGGTACGCTTGACTCCGACAGTGGAAGGGGCGACATTCTCCTTGTTTTCAACAACGACCGCCCTGCCAAATATTCAGTAATAGTTGGACAGTATAACTGGGTCTTACATACATTGCAATGGATCCTGTGCTGGTCACAATGGTGGTGTCGTGTGGGATAAGAAGAGACGAGGGAGCTGTTCGAGAAGGCGGCGATTGATAACCCAGAAGACGCGTCGCGACAATCTAACAGCCTAACAGTTCGCCACACTTACTCCACGTCGGCACGTGCTCACACCGAAACTCAATCTGGACTGTTCGTGCAAGACAGGCTGTATGTTCTTCTTCGTGCAGTTACTGTTGGTACTTATGGCGCACATACTGATTATTCCTACTATATCACCACACAACTTCATGACTTTAAAGCACGCACAGCTCGTAGAGGCCACAGGACCGGCTCGATGGGCGCAGCAGCACTCACTCGTTGCCTCCTTCAGATGCAGATCTTACCAATTCATCTCAGACCTGATCAGCCTGTCCACAGAGCCGCCATGCTGTAAATGCGCTGTAGATGCTCCCGAGATCTCGAAAAGTTCCTTTCTTGAACGATGTACAATGCTCGCTCGATCACGTGCGGAGAGCCAAGGATTTCCTCGGGTTAAGCCGCTAGCGCTTCCGTCGCAACACTTTCGGTTTTGCTCTCGAAATACATTCCTTCTGTCGTAGCGACGAATTCGACAACGACAACTTCGCCCAACGATAACCCAAAATGCCCACCAGGTTGACAAAGACCCGCAAGCAGTCAGTATTCACCTCTTCTATATCGCAAATTCCCACTTGTACATCGGAGCCCTAGAGGATTTCCACCATCGCACCTGGAACCAACCGCTCTTCCACTCTGCGCCGATGATCCGAAGGACTATACAAACGGTCATTCGGTGGTTGTCGCAGAGCAGTGGTAGTTGCTTTGGAAGAGTTTCAGGCGCGCGGTCAACTCACGGTGCTCTGGTTCTTCGTCGTCGGCCTCAGAATCAGGGAAACAATCTTACTGACTGATTTCTGTAGCCGCGGCCACGTCTCGGCCGGTCACGGTCGTGTTGGCA